>VVHJ01035310.1:29917-55832 GCA_015107715.1 Tylochromis polylepis
AGCACATAATTTCATTTTTTTTTTTTTGTTTTTTTTTTTTTTGGGGGGGGGGGGGGATTTTATTTTTTATTTTTTTTAGAGCTATCAAAAAATAAAACCCCCCAAAAAAGATTTAGTGGTTTCAATTAAGTGCGTACTCCTAGCTGAAATATCATACTGTTATATGGGTATGTGTGTGCAAAGGAACGCACCTTGGATAACAATAATAATAGTAATAATCATGAGCCAGAACGATACTGGATATGTTTGTCACTAAAAAAAAAAATTCTGATTTCAATATTTATGTATCTAAAATACTGTAAATACATGCAGTATATTTGTGTTATAATGGCAATATTCTTTATTAACTTTTTTGAAATATACTTCACTTGTAACTTACTAACTTACTGTGAAGCCATCACTTGACTGCACCACCATCTGCTGCAGTCAGTGCTGAGAGGACATTAAACTGAATTACCCAAATAACTTTTCATTTTGGGTCATATCAGAAAATCTGTAAGCCTTTGACAATATACTGTCTCTGTGACAGGGCCCAATATCAGTCAAGCTCTTATATGATCACACTGTTTAGTATGAATAATGAAAAACAGGAGTATGTGCTACCAATACATGTACAACACTTGGTTCCTAATACTTGTGCTGGATACAGAGTATATTGGAGTTCCTACAGACTGTAAAACACTGTGAGTGTAGCTGTGCTGGAATGCCTGCAGTAAAAGTGGGCGCGTGTTGGAGGCTGGTCTGGCAGGTCAGTGGGCCTGAAGGATAATCACTGGTGAGAGGTGGGGCGAGGTAGATTTTGGCAGGTCACTCCGCTTTGGAAAGGCCGTTCCTGTCCATGAAGTCTTTAAGCTTGGTGGGAAAATCTGTCATAACTCCCGTGGCTCCCAAATCAAACGCCTTCTGAAAGTCATCCTCGTCATTCAGCACCCAAATGTACACCTGAAACCACATGAAGGATTTGTACAGTTAATACACACACACACACAGAGGAATGTTTCTGTACTCTAGTCTATATTTGATCGTGTAGGAACCTTTCCAGTAACTGCTTTTAACCACAGCCTAACTACAACAAACACACGGGCTCAGTTCTGGCATTTTACAAAAGTTTTTACACACTGTTGGAGCAAAACACAGCACACGGAAAGTAGTGAAACTAGTAGTAGTAGTCTTCAGGAATAATCCTCCCGGCTTCTTGAAGGACATTCAAAGCAAAGATGCTGGCTGCCGTTTGTTCTGTTCTCTGTCAAGATGATCCCACACTGCCGTGTTTTACAGACAGCTGTAGACTCTCAGTGTTGTACCTCTCTCTTGACCTCCTCCATACATATTGTTGATGATCTGAACCAAAAAAATTTAAATTTGGATTCATCACTTCATCAGACCTATATATATAAAAATTGCAGAAGTGACTTAATAGAGAGGTGGCTACTGAGTATTATAGGTCCCACACGACACACTACGTATTCAATTAGTTGTTTTCACATTTTTAAGGAATGCCACATAATAACTACGTTAATGCAGTAGGACTAAACCATGGTTTTTAATGTGGGATTCATGAAACCACCATTATATCTTGCTTTTCAGTTATTAACCTGTGCAGACATACTAGTGTACACAGTCCTATAAAAGACCATGGGGATGATGCTGCGGGTAGGTTGAAAGCGAGGAAAAGCACAAAAAACAAACAAACAAAAAACCTTGAAAAGTTTCAAGGAAACTTAAAGAAGTCCGGACGCTTTTCTTTCCAAGCTCTTTAGACTACAATGACCTGGTTGACTGAGAGCCTTCACTGACAACCCCCCAAGTACTGTCCTTCAGCCAGCATTCTCTGTGGGTGGCTGGTTGTTTGTGACTCTGCCCCCTGGTGACAATAAACAACTACAACATGCAAACCTGTGGTAGGCTCTGATTAGGACCAATGTGTGACCATGAGGTAATCTTGGAAATAGTTCCAGACCTGCAAATAAAAACTTGGCAGGTAATAAGATGAGCCATCTGCCTATCGCTACCATGGGCTAAATTCAACCAGTAAGGCCAGTGAACCATAAGAGACTGAGACCAAAGAAAAGGAAAAACATGCTATAATATGAAGACTTTTGTATCCATGTATTCTGCCAATCAGGTAAGCAAATTCAGATGAACCAGCCATCCATTCTAACCCCTAAAACACTCCCATAGTTGCTCATTTACTGGCCAACGATTCCTCACAGGAACCGGAATCAACTTAATAAATAAAGGAACTGCAGTTTTACCTGAATTCCCCGAGCTGTTAAATGGTCAAAAAGAGCTTTCCTCATCAGCAAACTGCAAGAGAAAAATCAACACTCATCAGCTGAGGTGTGTGACTGTAAAGCCTTTGTGTGTTAATCATGATCGCACAGCTACATCTCAGTAACACAGAGAAATACAAAAAAAAAGAAAAAAAGCCTAGTGCTGCTGCAGGTTTAAGTTTTGTTGAATCATCTGCTGATTCAACCACAAAAATCACAGAGAGATTTTACATTTTTGGAGGAGCGAGTGACTTACGTGTCTGCCAGCCAGGCGATAAATCGCTGACCTCGAGTTAACCTGCTAGGATCCTGTAGTCTGAAAAAATTCACACAGAAAAGTAAAATAATTAAAAACTGTAAAAAAAACTTTTTTTTTAAAAAAAGGTAGAAAATGTTTATCTGTTTTGTTTCACCTCAATGTTAAAGTCAACTGGAAGTGAAAGATTAATAGTATTTAGCTGAATGTGCCGTGTTCATTGTCAGGCTATAACAGCATGACAACATATTTTCAGGGAATTTCTGAAATCCACCCAAGAAATAAAATAAATCATTACCTGCAGTGTGTTTAAATATGCACAAGAAATCAAGTCAATGTCTTAATAAACACAATTTATGCTGCAGTCTTAAACCAAGAATTTAACACTTTAGAAGTGCAATAATAAATTCTGTTAATCCTTAATGAGCATTAGGCAAGAATAATCTGCTCTTTGACCATGATCCTCATGACCCACTAACACACATTTCACAAGGCCAAGCTGTGCAAACGTTTCTTCTAATGACCTAATTAATGAGTGAGTTCATATTTCAAAGATCATCCTTCAGGCAGATAACACAGAGACAGAAAGGACACACAGTACACCAGCGCAGCAAGGGGAGTGAATCTGAGACAGGTACTGTGAAAAGGTTTTAAAACCCCAATTCAAAGTTAAAAGTTTGTTTAAATTTATTACTCAGGCAAGAAAATAAATGTTGTAATATAATGAGTTATAAAAGTTGGAATCCCTTTTGTCTAAACTTCTGTAATTTGGAGGAAACCACAAACAAGTCTGCATATTTTGTCTAAAAACTCTGAAGAGATGCCCCTGTGTGCTGAAGGACTTTTCTCTGCAAACAGACCTTGTTCGAGGAATTTTTACTCAGATAATGATAATAATAAAGGTCAATAAAGAACCTTTAAACTGTGGCAAGTACGACGGCGACATTTCAACTGCAAACGGAGATCAAACCACTGCATTGACAACTCTCTCCACCCATTTAACCATCAGCAACTAAAACAAAATGCTGCCAGTGTCACTTTAACCTTTTACAGATTTTACACTACTAATTATTAATGGTTTGCGGGGAGCCATGTTTTCATGTTGTTTACACCAAATTCTGACACTACCATCTCAATGTCGTAGCAGAAATCAAAATTCATCAGACCAAGAAAACATTTTTCCAATTATATATCGTCCAATCTTGGTGAGCCAAAATTGTTGCCTCAGTTTCCTGTTCTTAGCTGACACCCTGTGTGGTCTTCTGCTGCTGTAGCTTATGTGCTTTAAGGTTCAATGTACTGTGCTCATAGATGCTCTTCTGCATTCCTTGGTTGTAACAAGTGGCTATTTGATTTACTGTTGCCTTCCTGTCAGCTTGAAGCAGTCTGAACATTTTCCTCTGACATAAACAAATCATTTTCATCACCCAGAGAACTGCCGCTCACTGGATATTTTCTCCTTTGTGGACCATTCTCTGTAAAACCTAGAGTTGGTTTTGTGGGAAAATCCCAGCAGATCGACAGTTTCTGAAATACTCCCAGCTTATCTGTCACCAACGTTCAACGTCACTTAAATCCCCTTTCTTCCAAATTGTGATGCAGTGAGTTGCTGCCATATGATTGGCAGCAACTCACTGCATTTGGGTGTGTGACTATGTGTGAAGGAAAACTCATACATTTCCATTTGCTCACTGTGGTAGATGCAAATCCACCTCCCTGTCTGCTCACTGCAACGTCAGAATGCCAAACACACTCTCAGCTGTCATCAGTCCAGAGCGTAGAGACTTATTCCACATTCTGACGCTCAGTTCGAACTTCAGCAAGTCTTCTTGATCATTTCTACATGCATTGAGTTGGTTTAATGTGTTTGGATGAATAGATATTTGCATTAACAGGCGTGCCTAACAAAGTGGGATATGTGATATAATTTGTATTGTATTCGCGCACTTACTTGGTGATAATGGAGGGCATGGGGATCTCCAGGAACTGCTCCTTGATTGGAACAAAGGGCAGGAGGCCGGTGTAGAAGAGGCCTAACAGCTGCAACACTCTGGGAAAGCTGAACAACACTGGAATATGAGGGTTCTGCAAAAACAACCAACCAGCAGATACTTACGATCAGTTCCAAGTAATTTTTATTCACCAACGAGGATGATGATGATGGCATATGACGATAAAACGCCCTCAAAGGGTCTGAACATTTTTAGAAACAAGACAAAAGCATGAATACTGATTCCACAAAGCAGTGCCTTCAAAATACTGTTATATGGGACAGAGTTAGCACTTTTTCTGTAGGCCTGCTGGTAGCAGGTTCCTTTGTCCATTAAAATTCACCTCTGGAAACAACTGGACCAAATGTAAGAGTAATATACAGCACCGCTGTAGGAAAAAAAAATACACTCTGCATTTTCATAAAAAAACAAATATTTTGAATAGCTACACAGATTTCACCAAAGTAATGTGAAGCAGCATATGAAAGTACCTCTTTGTAACACTTTTTCACAATCTGGTTGCTGGCGTTGCCCCAGACAGTCAGATGCTCTCTGTCATACTTAACGACCAGCTCGGAGACCTGCAAGTAATGAAAACTCAATGAAACTATGAAACAGAACATTTTCTCTTGCTTTTGCACTGTCCTCTTGCCAATTTTTAAAACTTAGATTTTTGATGAAAAGACAGCACCAAAACTTGTAAAGTATCTAGAAGGACGCTTGGAGAGCAGAGTCCCAATAAAAAGGCCAACGTCCTCTTAACTTAAATCAGTTCAGGATCTAAACAGGTTATTCCTTTGTCCACGTCTTCTCCCCTCTTCATCAGGTTTGTCATGTTACCTTATGCATGATTGTGGTGACAGACAAATAAACTTTACTAGGCACTATGGGCTTAGTAACTATGAAGGACTTCTTTTTTTTTTTTTTTTTTTTTTTTTTTTTTTAAATGTATTTATTTTATTTGGTCAAGTTTAGACTTTTACTGCAAAGCTTTTTAAACTTCACCCAGCTCTGGTCTGCCTCACTCCATGTGTGCAGATAGTGAAATAGACACATTCACAGACATGGTGAAGCAGGGAGCAGAGGAAGCAGGGAAGAAACTACTGCAAACATAGTTGATAAAACACAAGAGATTTTCAAACTGCTCTCAAATGAAACAAGTACAAATAAATTAGGCGTTAAAAAAAAAATGTCCATTTTAATTTTTTTTCTTGGCCTCATTCCTTAAGTTAAGCCTGATGCTGCCTTACATATAGAAGAGTCATGCAGAGTCTCTTCTTCTTAGTGAGGACTACTGATTTAACATTGGTATCAGCCAAAGCTTAAACAGAGGTATCAGTAGTACACCTCAAATACAAACACTTGTTTTTCTATTACCTTCAGGATCAAATGACTGGAAAACCCTCCTTGCCTGTTCTGATGGAGACTCTGGACCAACCAGCGACATCTCCTATTGAGAGACAGTAGGGACAAAGATACAAGAAATTAAAGATAAGAAGAAGTAGAAAACACTTGTGCACGAGAACATGAAGAGGTTTAATCTTAAAGTGACCATACACATCCAATATTTGTTTGCCGAGTGAGGCGTGAGAGAAGGCGAAGCGTTAAGTCATATTTCTGTCATTTCAGACACACACACACACACACAGACAGAACAGATGTCAATCGGTCCTGCCAAAGTTGAGCAATACTAAAGCACCAAACCCACCCTATATTCTAAACATGCAGCCAATACAGAGCACCACTCATAGCAGTAGGTTTGTGATTGACTGTTGGTACATTAAGCATGTATGTGTGTAACCTAAGGGGCCTGTGCAATCACCAGAGTTTATTGGGTTATTAACCGATTTGCTGATAAAGTTAGATGGCTTGTTTTCACTCCAAACACAGGGTCAGGAGATCAAGTCTTAAATATGTAGCTTATGATTTATGACGAGCTCTGGAGTGTTTGTATGTTGGTAAAGTTTGGAGAGAGCAACGCTGACAGGCATAGCAGACGCGAAGAGTTGTGTTTATCTATCTATAAGTGGTTGATGCATCGATTGCATCACATGATTATACGAAGCCTTCATTATTCTTTCTATACTGAGGAAGTCGGGAATTAAACCCCCCCCCCCCACACACACACACACACCAACAACAAATCAGACTATCAGACCCATCTTCCTCCCACTCCACTCTACTTTCTGACTCTGACTTTGTAATTGACATTTTGTATAACTTTCCAAAGCTAAAAATGTTAAAGCATGAACTAAAATCTTCAGGAGCAATAAAGGTTTTAACATCCTTTTGCACACAACTGAGTTCTAACAGTAAAATCAGGGAAGTATTTTGACCCACAAGGAGGACATGACCGCAAGGTTTTTACCCATTTGGAGGTATAAACAATTTTGCCTCTGGACGTTGTTGGATGATGTGTTTGAAAACCAGGTTTGTTTAAAACATACCAAACCCTTAATACAGCACTTTAACCCCAGAGGCCTGCGATAGATCTTGTTGGGGGGGAAGAAAAAAAAAAAAAGTCCTGACTTATCTTGCATTTAGGTATTATTTGATATTTTTGAACTTGGTGTCAGATCTTGTCAAGATTGTACAGGTTTTAGAGCTGAATAACCACAAAGTGTCTGATAAGCAACACTGAAAGCAATCAGTGATAAGGAGTGCGAAGGTAAATGTTAAAGTGCCCTATAAATATTATTCATGTATAAACACTGAAAAGAGTTTGAGAAGAAAAGAAAGAAAAGGCTCAGAGGAGATTGCGGGAATATATATATATATATATATATATAAAGAGAAGATAAAGATGAAATAATTCTTCAAAATGTGAAGACAAGAGTCAGAGGGTCCTCATTGTTCCTCACTTCCAAGACTGTACTTACGACAATGAATCACTGGACAAACACAATGTTTTGGGAGAGCAAATGAACCCTTCACATCTCCTTTAGCCAGCCTTTATTAAAGCCTGAGCCTCTGATCCACACAGGCTGCTTGGGTTTCACGGTCCACTTATTACTGTATTCTGGGCTTACTTAAGGAGAGAGGAGACTTTTTTTTCCCGGGGGGGGCTCAGGGGGACACATCCAAGAAGAGATGACTCCCAGCTGCAGGCTCTTCAGATGCAAAGAAAAACAGTCACACCAGCAAACGTACGCTCACATACTTTTCTGTGACAGAGTATAGCAGAGGCCTGATGTGTTAACATTACAGGCTCCATAAATCTGACAGAAGATTTTTCATTAGTTAGATATGTCTATGCTTCACTTCCAAGATTGAACATGGGATCCCAGGGGAATAAAGTGCTGAAAAAGTTCCTAAGGAGTTGACCAAATGTCTGTATCATGAAACATGAACTGTTTTGATGAAATGCAATTAAGCCTTATACCCTAAATCAGAAAATAATCCTTGTTTGAAAGAGGAGAGGCTTAATTAATTTAAGCCTACATATATAAGTCAAGTAAGCCTCATGAACTGAGAGTCAGGTTGTTATCTTCCAGGGCATGATGGAAATCACCTGATAATCTAACATTTACAGGTTGCATACCCACCACGACACAAACACTACTAAGTGGTCATCAACAGACTAAAACATGTCATTATGGCCAACCATTAGACACAGACACACACCAATATGAAGACAAAAAAAGAAAATAATAAAGACAATGACTCATGTGAGCATCAAGACCATGCACAGGCACACAGACACAAAAAACAACAGCAAAGCCTACATGACTGTGTTTGCAATGATAGGTCTGCTTGGCTGTCTTTGATCTGTGTTTTATTAGAGGCCTGGGGAAGATGCTGCTGAGTTGGAAAACATGTCATGGCGCTAACAAACTGCAGGGAAGTGTGTGCACGCATGTTGTGTGCCTCACAATTTCATTACACTCAAACTAATTGAGAAATAGTTCATGTCAGTGTGTATGTGTGAGCGTCTATGCAAGATGTACTGTCAGTGCACCAAATGAATTGCATCCTGTGATGCAATTCATTTGGTACAGTGCTAATGCAGAGAAACAGTGCAATGATAGACCTGGCTTTGGTGCTGCAGTGTAAGATGCAAACACTGCTTACGAAAGAGCACATTCCAATCTCTGCAGTCCAACCTTTTCTGCACAAACCCGTGACCTCAGTAAGGGACCAAAAACAAGCTACTTTAAAGGAACAAAGCAGGAACAACAGTCACGCAATCACAAGGACTTAAATATACAATGTAATGTAGAACAGTTGCTCCAAGTAAAACTGGAATACATTTACAGTCTTTGCCAAAAAAATTTAAGCAACCAGAAAGGGGATCCAAGTAAGAATTCAGGAATGTGTGTTTGTCTTTTCAATCAACTGTCTTTTTCAGCAAATGTCTTTTTATTAGATCAAGAGCATTGTCAGACAAAAAAAAGAAAAGAATTTACAGCTAGGAAATAAAATTGTAATTATGCGTATCATTTTATGTAATTAACTCATGTTACACAGAAAGGAAGTCTTACTTTAGCCAAGAAAATATTTGAGATCAAAGATCTACTTGTGCAGTAGAATATTATAGTTTTTCTGAATTGCTAAAACACTAAATCCCATTGTAAAAACGAAAACGGTCAACTACCAAAACTCTTTCATCAAATCAATCCCACAGTTATCAAAATCTTAAACACTATTCATCTGGTTAGGACACAATTTAAATATCTGAATCTCCCATTTACCAAAACTCTAAACACATTCTCAAACACAAAACACTTTTAGCAGTGTGGTGCACTTGTACCCAGAATGGTGCACACAGGCTACAGAAGTTAACACAACGCTTTTCATCATTTACACACTACCACTGAAAATTGAAAACACATGTGTCCAATCAGTGAACCCAATTAGTAAACAGTATATAAGCCTAGTGAAATGCAAATGGCATGAGTGGATCCAACAATGGAGCAATACAATAGAAGAGGAAAAGGAGTCCGTGGTCAGAGGTGGTGGGCACGGACTAAGACCAAGAAGATGATCTGTAATTTGAATGACATTCGAGCAACTGGTATAGATCATGTTCTGGTGCATGCCGTGCATATTTTATGGTGCAGTTCTTTTTTTTTTTTTTTGTTAAAATGTGAGTGAGTACAAAAATAAATAAATATTATTTTCCCGCTATTCCAGTGTTTTGTATTCATTTCTGTAGTGTGTAATCATTGCCAAGTTGTGTTTGCACATTGGCTGGTTTTGTGTGGTTTTTGACAGTTGATTTTGAGTAAAGTTAAAATAGTTTTAGGTCAAATGTTTGATTTTGCAAGACAAGTTGAAGGTTTTGTGAGTGTAGCTTGAATTTTAGAGTTTGTGTTTAGTGTTTCGAGACAAAGAGATGAGATTTTAGGAAATGTGTTTTAGCAATTCAGAAAAACTGTAAGATGCTGATAGTTGAATACTCATTTTTTAGGTTTACTTGCAACCTGTGACGTCATGTAACAGATGATGGTGTGCTTACTTATTCTTTGCAGTTGAAAATACTAAAAATAAAAAGCCATGAAAGCAAACACACACAGCAACTGAAGCAAGTAAATAAACAAAACAAGGAGCAGTGTTTTGTGTACTATTATTATCTGATGAGCACAACCCAATTTTAGGAAGTAATCACTGCAGCACTGATGGATTTTGAGGTTGGCACCTCTCTACCCCATCCCCCCCGGACCTGGACTAACCCTTTGCCTGATAATCTTCAATACAGCCCAAGATTTACTGCAGCATGCTAGCTAAAGTACAAAGCTTCACTGATATTCATGTAAACATCTTTATCATTTGTGTTATGTTAAAGAAATGTTTGCTGACTACTGTCTTCAAAGTCACCTCTATCCAACTGCTCTCATGCTGCACTATGCTCACCAGGCTGAGAGGCTCTCTTAGGTTGACATCTCATGCCCTTCCTTCTTCCCCTTTCATTCTTTCTCCCTGCTTAGTTCACCCCCCCCGTTCACTTACCTTTTTCTGTGCTAAATAGGTACTCCAGTTTTGGAGTATTTCCTCCCCTCCCTCCCTCCCTTAACTTTTGTTCCATTTTCTTTCCACCTTTCAGCCTTTATCTCCACATGCATGTAGCTACTTCAGGTAAGACAGGTAGACATAGCACTTTACTAGAATTACTCTCCCTTTCTCACCAGTCCATCCAAAGCGCTATTGTGTGCGCTGAGAGGCTTTGAGTGGCCATAGAGTGCGTCTGTAGAGATCAATTTCAAAACAACAAAGCAGAGGTCTTGGGCAGTGTCTCCCATCTTGTTCCTAGCAGGTAACGACAGACTCACTACATGACAGGCTGAGAAGAGAGTCTGTGAGTGAGGGTTTGTTATGTAGAGTGTATGTGTCTCTTTAGTTTAGCTTAACTAGCCTGTGTGATCATGAGTACAGAGAAGAACAGAAGCTGTGTGTCTCTCTTGCTACATAATGAGTGAGTGACGTTTCAGGTGTGACAAACCAGGCTAAGCAGTGATTTATGAAACGGTCTTGGATGGGCAAAAACGTGTCTCACCAGAAAAGAAAGGAGACACCAGAGAATAGTTATATAGCGCAATGATGCGTCTTATAACAAAGACCAGCACCCCAGGGAAAAGGAAGAATAATGCACACATACAGTGACAAAGACAGACTTTTATCCTACTACAAAGACCTTTGGTCTGACCTGTCACAGATTATTAATGACTGTTAATGTACACCGCTTTGTTAGTTTGCGTTTGCGTGTGGCCCGCGCCCACTGATCATATGGAGACCAGAAATTAATCATGGTTGACCAAACAAATTTCATAGAGGCCCCGCAGATTATTTTCCTGTTGTCATTTTAAATATTAATTCTTTAAGAACGCACTACATGTGTCATTTTGCATACATGTGCTGACTGAGTAATGAACAGGGGGATTCATGATTTACTTTATTACATCAAACCTTGAGTTCAGAATATTATGTTACAAATTACACTGAAGAAGACTGAAGGGAGTCAACATATTTTGAAAAGGATGGCAAATGCACCTTGACTTTTGAATATTTTATGTTTAAGATTGAAACCATATTGCAGTAGCAATAAAACGCCAATGAATTAAAGCTAACTGTGCCTGCACACAACTTCTTGCTCCTTACCAGTCCCTGAAAGACATCCTCTGTCTTTGCAGACAGAAGCTGGAGTCTTATGGGACACAGAGCGCCATAGCGGCTGCTCGCTCTCCTAGTAAATCACTGACCCAGAGCACAACTACTGTACACACATGCACACACATAACTCCCCAGAGAAGCGCAGATTCAGCCTGTGAACCTCATCACTCAGTGAGGGCAGAGTAAAGAGCGATGAGAAATGTCACAGGAGGCTACCCCCACCTCCTTTCCTGAGTGACCACCACACTGCTCTTTAAAGTGCATCCTTCCTTTCCTCCTCTTGCCTTCCCATGAGGGACCAACAATCTGAAGAGGCTGGCTAAGGTGCGCTGGGGAGTCCTTCACTTGGGCAACAGACCAAGCTTCAGCTACTTCAAAGAAAGGAAAAGGAAGGACGGAAGAATCTTAAAAAACAAAAATAAAAAAACAAAACAAAACAAAAAACCCCACATTATATGATACGTCTCATCTGTCACCCATCCCTCTTCTCCTTTGCTTTTTGCCTTTTTTCCTTTCTCTCCCTTTTTTGGCATCCCAAAAAAATTCTTGTCCAGAAACAGATCCCATTACATGCCATTATACACACTCAGACTCTCTTTTACATGCACATACACATTAATACAACTAAGGACAGAGTGCAGGGAGTATTGTGGGTACAGATCAAAATTGGCAGGATGGTATTTGTGTAGGCAGATTAGATTAAAAAAGAAAGAAAGAAACAAAACCAAAAAAAAAAAAAAAACCAAACACTAATGGCATTAAGCTGATGGCCTAAAAGCCACAGTCACACTGACAACCACTCAGGGGAATACACACCCGTCCCCAGTGGCAGAAAGGAGGAGCCACTGACACATCAGAGGCGGGGATCAGGTTCTCTGTTTTTGTGGCGATGGTTCTATATCGGAGCTAAAAGCTACATAACCAGGCATGTGTATTTTTGTACCATAAAGCCCAGAAAAGTATTCTCGAAACACAGATTCACTTCACAGTAGGACAAGGTCACACTGAAAGAGGCCCCACATCTGCCTTCCTGACCTTGAGCTCAAAGTTGTAGAGCTCATTACTTCTGGCATAGTGTACCATTAGCCATGTACATCAGTACATATGCATGCATGAATGAGTGTGTTCAACTGTGTTTCCACTGTCCAGAGGTACAAATACGTCCAGATGAGAACACGGGAATCATATTTCCTTCAAGAAGCCATCCACCTGAAGCAACACACACACACACACACACACACACACCCCTAATGCTAATCAGGATTAGGTTTCCTGTGCTCTGGAATGTGTGTGTGTATATGTGAATATGTCACTAGTGCTGGGGGAATTGTAGAAATTGATAAGTCATCTGTTCACGCATGACGACTTTAGGTCATAGCTGAGGCAAAATACGATCCACTCACATAGTGGATTTGAGCTTATTCCCGTAACTGAGCTTTTAATCAATGATATATTAGTAGGGTAGCGTTATGATGGAGATGATTACTTGGGAATTCTCTCCCCCCCGGTGCAATTTTCACAACAGCAGAGATAATCGATTTGCTACAACTGAAACTTCCAGCTTTAATTCACAAGCTAAAACAGCATATTAAATTACGTGTTCAATAATGGAGAATGCTTGTTTGACTGTATACTCAGATGCAAATGCACACAAGTAAAAATGGGACAGTAATTCATTCATACTTTGTCCCAAAAGCCAAAGATTTTTTTTCCCTCCCCTCAGATTTCCAACAACACGTTTGGCCACAATTAGAGCCACTCTGGTATATCAAGACTGAATCAGTATGGTCTGTTACAGAACACAGACCTCCAGAGCGCCTCAACTTGTAAAGGAATCTCACACAGTACCACAGTAATATACTAGTGCAGCTCATCTTCCTCTTTACAATGTTTCATAGGTTCTCATTCGGGTTCAGGTCAGCTGAATTGGCTGGCCAATCACAGACAATAATAACATGGTCAGCAAACCATTTGGTAGTAGTTTTGGGACTGTGGTCAGGTGCCAAGTCCTGCTGGAAAAGGAAATTGACATCTCTATAAGAGTTGTCAGCCAATGGAAGCATAAAGTACTCTAAAATCTCCTGGCAGTTGGCTGTGTTAAGTTGGATTTGATAAAACAGAAAAGTAACAAATGTCAACATCAGCAGATGACCGACCCCCCCCCCCCAGGTTTATTTCTCTTTAAGATAAGATGGACTTTATTAATCTCACGAATGAGAAACTCAGTGTTGCAACAGCTCAAGTTACAGGTAGTACAAAGGGGGTAGAAAAAGGTGCACAATCTTCAAGAGTAGGCACAATATACAATAAAATACCATAATTACAATAAAAGATAAAAATATTAAGTGTCAGGAAGACACGAAGTGTCTAAACCTGGTAAGATGCTTCCGATACTGTGTCTGACTGGTTTAATATTAGGAATGTGACAGTTGCAGCTCCTGTCCTGAAGAGATCCACCTCAGTCAGCTCTTTGTGGCGCTCTTACCAGTTCTTGAATGGAGTTTTCTTGACAAGGTTACGGTACACCTTTTTCTACCATACTTTCCCTTGTAGTCAGCTTTGTATTAACTTGTTTTGAAATGTGACTCTTAGAACAGCCAGCCTTTTCAGAAATGACCTTCTGTGCCTTACTGTCCTTAGGAGGGTGTTGATAATAGTCATCTGAACAGCTGTCAAGTAACCAGTCTTCTCTGAGAGATACAGAGCTCTTATACTGCTTGATTGGCAATTTGCTCAAACTTAAAATATTCTAATAATCTGGGATACTGGACTTCAGATATCAGACAGTTTTACATGCAATTAATGTAGGATATACTGTATATAGAATATAAAGTCTATATTTTTTAACCAACCTACCAAAAAAATATTTTCATAATATTCTAATTATTTGAGATACACTATGGGGGAGTGCATTTACATCTGGGATTATTAACATTAAACTATTAATTCTCAACTATTAACAAAACAGACACTGGGTAAATAGTCAGACTGACATTCTTTGTGTTGTTTGGGACAAAGTTTTATCTCAGTATCTTGTTTTTAACTTCTATTCGGATTATTTTGCCATCTTGGCTCACAGTAAAAATCTCATACCAAGCCACTGCCAATAATCAGTTGTGTTCCATTTGCTTACTGACATTTCTTGAAATGCAATGGAAAAATTGTACATGCACTGGGAGTTACTTCTGACTGTTGTTTCTGAGGCTTTATAGCTCTCGTGACAACGCTGTATAAAAAACGTGTGCCAGAAGAGAAAAATCTGTGATCCATACTGATGGATTTAACCTGACAGTGAAGGTGGTTAGAAGTGTAGACTCTTGCTGGAGCACAAATTCAGCAGTTTGCATGCTTACAATACTTTAAAATAAACCACACATTGTTTAGTTGATCACAGATGGTTGATAAATTAAAACTTTGTGTGTTTGTGTTTGAGAAGTGAGAAGAAGCGAGAATGAAGATCATGTCTGTGTGCCAGTATTTGTTAAGTTCCTCTTTGGGAACTGAGTATTTTTTTTCTCCCCCATACTTGTTAGGTGAAAAGCCAAGAAAGAGCACCGGCCATATATGACTATCTCCTGTGCTCATTTTTCTCCCCCCTCCCGCTCTGCTTCTGGTTTTTCTCCCACATTGATATCTGAACTGCACCATTTTAAAGCACCTTCCATATTCTGGTTTTTCTAACCTGCTGAGAAGAGTGGCTTATGTTACACATTGTATGTCTCTCTGTGTGAATTATATGCTACCTCTCCAATGGATGTGTGTATTGAACTTGCCTTGGTGAAAAATACAGAGAGGTGAGTTTCACTGCCAAGGATCCAAATAGGGAACTTTGGAGACTTGAGGAATGCCCCGACCTGCAACATAGACACACACACACACACACACACAGAAAAGGAATGCATAACCTACGAGTGTCTATTTCAGTAAATTTCATCATGAATCAGTAATCGCTTAAAATTTAACATGCAGCTTTTCTATTCATCATTAATATTAAAATAACAGTGGCATGTTATTTCTCTAAACCCTCGACAATAATATGCATAATGAAATGCACCGTACAATGACAATGATAACTTAAACCTCCATGAATAGAATATAAATGAGCTGCTTTGTAAGGTCGCTCTTAAGAGCTCTTTAGTTACTTTGGCAACCATCTACTTGCCATTAACCTATTACAGCTGCTTACTTACTTTACCTGTTAACAGACTTCATATCTCAACTTCAGCTATTTTTGGCTTGCTTATATTGATAAATGAGCATTCCTGTTTTTCAAGCCAGCTGAATTATTTTGTGGTACAAGCATTTTTTAATAGGTTTTCGTTGTGATCTGTTTTGAATAAATCAGCGTTTCAGTACATGTGATCCAAAAATAACTGTTCCTTCCAAACATATTTTCGCATGGCAGTACAAACTTTGATCTATGTTTCACAGTTGGAAATGTCAGAATTACAACTAACAACAAGTGTTTGTGTCTTATTTGTATTTTTAGTCCTCTTTCAGTTTACACAATGGGTGTCCATCTTTATTTGCATTCAAGCTTTCTTGAAAAAACAACAACACAAATCCTCTGCAAGCTCACAAACAACCACCACTGGACAATTTGTTTATACTTTTTAAATTATGCTTTGTGAACCTACAGGAAAAATTGGCAAGCTGTGTAAAACGTAAATTAAAAAAAAACAAACAGAATGACTTGAATCCATTTCGACCCCATAGCTAATTGAAAACATCTTTAATGCTGAAACTGTAGAAAACTGCAGTGTTTTTTTGAAAAACAGAATTGGGACAGCAGCTTTAAAAGACTGGAAAAGTTGGGCAATACTAGACAATCACTTTGTGGAGAATTTTATAACTGATTAGATTAACTGGAAACAGTCAGGATGATGGCTGGATATAAAAAGAGCACCCTAGAGATGCTGAATCTTTCAGAAGTAAAGATGTGGGAGGGATCATCATTTGTTGAGAGACCATATGGTTATAATGTTAAATAATTCAAGAGTGTTTCCAAACATAAAATACCAAAGACTCGGGGCATTTCATCATCTACAGTTCGTACTACAGCCAAAAGATTCAGAGAATCTGGAAAAATATCTGTATGCAAAGGACAAGCCAGAAAACTAACATTTCAGGGCAAAAAGATTGCCATTATTAAAAATGGACATGGACTAACGCCGGTAAACACACTTTGCGGCTGTATCCACAAATGCAAGTTAAAACTCAACTATGCAACCAGAGGAAAAAAACAAAACGTCCTGACAAATCCACATTTAAAATTCTTTTTGGAAAACTTGGACATCGTGTCCTGAGGAACAAATGAAATGAACCATCTGGCTTGTTATCAGCATGAATTCAAAATTCAGCATCTATGATGGTATGTCATAATGTGTTTGCATTGGTGCATAAAGTGAGGGCATCTCAACTTAATTCAAATGCATTTATAAAGCACATTTAAAAACTCATGTTGACCAAAGGGCTGTACAAAAAACAGAATGGATAAAAATAAAAAAGGGAATAGATAAGAATGTGCTAAACATAGAAGCACAGGAGACACAACGGGCAAATCAGACAGGCTCAAACGCCAGTTAGTACAAATAAGTTTTAAGTCTAGTTTTAAAAGACTCAATGAAGGAACAGATTCGCCTGTGACGGGAATGCTGTTCCACAGTTTGGGTGCAAACACAGCAAATGCATGACCTCTCCCAAGTTTAAATCTGGAGCGCAGGACAGTCAGAAGCATCCGATCGATTGAGCAGAGGGACCTGGAAGCAGCGTATGGATGTAAGAGGTCGGACATGTAAGAATGAATCAGACCATGAAGGGATTTGTAAACAAACAGGGCCTTGCACATTGGGCAAATAATCATTACTTCTTAACAACATATGAAGGAATCAGTGCTACATTTGCTAATCACATAAAAATGTATTTTTCAAGAAAGACCTTGCTTGCTTCACTAAGATGATGCTAAACCACACTTTGCGTGCATTACAAAAGCATGGCTCTCTAGCGCCCCTGCAGTCCAACCTGTTGCAGAGGGGATATTTTTCAAAAGACAATACAATTTCTCGGCTTCACAATTTGATGTTCACATAGTCAAATTACATGCAACTACTAACTGTAACTACATGTAAGCTTCAACTGATTTGAAAATGATGTGTGTTTTGTGACATTTTAGAGCACTTCCCAAGTTTTGTGAAAATGTAAGTGCATCTGTGTCTGTACCTTGCAGTAGCGTAGCGATTCCATTAGTGTGAGAAAACCAACACATGCCTGTTTATGAATTCCGTGTAGTTCTGAAGACAGGAATGGGGGGAGGGGAGAGGGGGACAACAAAATAAGAGTTCCAATGATGTCAAACTGGTATTAATTTTAAGTTTTGTGCAATGCTGTGAGGTTTAAGAGTTATGGCAGTCTGGTGACCCGAGTTTAAATCTTAGAACACAAATTGATTTCTGCAACTCTCATATGTGTACATGTTTGTTTTGTATGGATTTGGTGTTTTAAGCATGTCTGTGCAATGCTTAATTGAAGTCTTACTCATTCCAGAGCACTCCCTGTCTCCATCCCAGACGTTAGAGACAGCATGACCAGTTATAAGAAGGTTCACCAAACTTTGACTGCAAAAGACGGGAAAAGAGGCATCAAGAGGGGGAGAAAAAAAAAAATAGTTCCACATAAAATGTAGGATATCTACCACTTATAAGTTCTAGCAATTGCCATGTGACTATATAATGGAAACAACAGGTGAAGATGTGCTTCACTACCTTCCATGGCCATGTACAGGATCTATGAGAGGCTCCATTGTGTCCTGGATCTCATTCCTTATATTTTCTATGCCCTTCACAAACAGAACCAGAGGAAATGAATATTTAATTTTTGATGAAATTGATGAATGACAATGATTTAATGCAAAAATCAAAGTCTTAAATTGAGCAGCAGTTTCATTCAAATTTCTTAAAATATACTCACATCATAATTATTTCAGTATTGCATTTTTCTAACCGTCTGTCTAGTGCTTTCATTTCTTTACCTCAGTGAGGATGACAGAGTAAAGGAAAAGCAAGACTCCACAGCACCCCCTCCAGGTGTGGTAGAGAGACAGCACCTCCTCTCTGAGATTGGCCACTGTCATGACAGTCCGTTTGCTGCAGGAGGGAAACAAACACTAGAATGATGTATGAAACACTCAAAAGACAAATGTGCTGGGCTTCAGGAGGTGTCAATATGACAAATGCACTAACTGAGTTTGTGATGCCCGGATGCCCTTTCACAACAGGGCAGGTATCAAATAAATGAGAGGGTGAAGAATAATCGGATCTTCTGTTTGGAGCCACTTCCTTCTTTTGCTCAACCTTGGAAAGCTTGCTAGTGAAGCTATTCGTCTTGGTTTGCGTGCACTTCCTCACAGTGATTCAGCACTGCTTTTTGCTGACTATGGTCTCAACTGCCAGTGCGCTATTTGATGAAATTTCAATACTTCTCTGGCAAACACACCACTGCATTCATTTGGCTTGTGTTTGTGTGGCAGACGGTGTGTAAGAAAGGTAGCTCGTTTTTTTTTATTATTTGGCAATCTGTGAAAATGCAGAGTCAGCAAATTTTGAGCAGCGAGCGAGTGAAAACGCTAACACAGATGCGAAAGCCAATTCTTGGAGACTAGATGAATCTAGTGGGACTGTGTTGTTCTCTAGTCCAGTAATGCATATTGACAACTGTCCTACCATGACTTACGAGGACTTACGAATACCAACAGTTATTACTTAATGTCAGGATTTTATGGGTATTAAAGAAGCAAATTGTTATATGTGGACAGAAAATTTAGTGTCACTTACTGGAGAACACTGTGAAATTGCTCAAAGCCAAGCTCCTCAGCAGCCAAAGCAGCTAGGCACAGTAAAACACAGAAACCATAGTAGTGGAGGATGACACATCAAAATACTGGATCAAATTATTAGTCATTAAAATCTTCCATTTAACAATTAAATATTAAGACAAGGCTTCATTTAAAGAGTAAAAATACTTCTGCAGTTTCATTTTCAATGTGCATCTTTTATGGGAATGTGACAGACGTAGGACTCACTGGGTTGCTGTTCCTGTGGTGGCTGACTGCTTGCTGGCTCTGGCATGTCCTGTGTTTGCGACTGTGCCTGTGTGATCGTTTGTGTGCTAGTGTGTGGGCTCTGTCCTTTGGCCCAGGTCACCAGGCAGAACCCCGTGGAGGTGCTGGAGCAGACGGACTCCAGGATTTCGCTTAGCGTTGAACAAAGTGCCATTTTCCGCTCCTCCTCTAACATAAACAAACATAAAATTTGTGTTTAAAAACAAACAAACAAAAAAACATGTCGACCATATAAAATTAAAAGCAAAGGCAATTCAATGAATGAGTTTTTTTTTTTTTTAAAGAAATTACCTGACATTTGTCTCCAGTTGGAACTTTCTCTGTTAAAGAGAACATTTTTTAGGAGGAAAGCCTGCAAAGAAACACAGACTCTGTAACCAAATTTGCATGGTGCAATGTGCTTTATCTCTTAAGCACTGTTTGTCCACAATCAGCAATCACAGACAAACAGAAATTTATATTTACTTCATTTTCTACAAGTAACGATTTTTAGGTGGTGGCCAGTTATACAAATTAAATTTGATCAAAACAAGATTAGATTTTTCACAACGTTTGTCTCACTTTGTCTTCTGTTATAAATCCAGTGTACTTTTTTCTCACGATGGGATCTATTATGCTTTTCCTTAATGGTGGATGTTTACATAAAACAAGGAATATGTTTCAAAATGTGAAGTCAGCATATGTGCACATAATACCTCTAAGCCAAATGCTCAGGTGCTCTAAAGTGAGCCACGCTGTGAGTAGCCCTACCCACCTGCTATAAAAGACCTTTTGTTTATGAGGAGCAGCTAAACAGAAAATTGTGTTCAAGAGAGGGTAAAAGAGGTTAAAAAATGTTTTCTAGAGTGTGGATGAACTGAAGAGCTACACTACAGCCTGCTACATAAAATACAATTATTTTAAACTACAAGTCAAACAAAGCTATTTTTTGAGACCAAGACCACAAGCATGGAGCTGGAAATGAGCATAACACATCTCCTTTAAAGCAGCAAACCTTGCTGTCATCACCCACCAGGCTGTGACATATTTAGTTCAGTTTGCATTGATTATAATCTCAATTTTAACCAAAATAATTGCAATAAAGATATTTTTTATCATAAATGAGCAGGACAAATTGTCAGAAGGCTGAATACGATCTTACCTGGACAGGTGCAATTACAGCACATGGTCCTCCTTCAAACTGCTCCAGTGCTGTGTGCTCACTTTCACTAAAAACAAATCCTGTGATAAACAGCAAAAAGATTTTGTGTCAATAACAACTTAAAAAAACAACAAAAAAAAACGAAAAAAACCAAGCGGAAGACCTGTACACACTGAGGACCACATGGTCTAAACTGCCACATGCAGGTAAGTATTTATACTTACACATAGAAAATATTTTCAGTATTTTACATTTTAACTTTGCTGCATCTAGAATTTCTCACGGAATCCCCGCTTGCCTTCTTTTGGGCTTAAAGCCTGGACACACTGGATTATTGGTTCATACCCCTTTTGAGGGGAATGAGTTTAAACTCTTATCAAAATACTGAGAAAAAGTATCATACCTTGGGCCCATCTACGGAAAATAGAGACAGACACTCCACTGGAGGGTCTCCCCCAAACCAAATCCACCACATCTTTATTTAACTCTGACATGTTAGCTTTCAGTGTTGGATGATCCAGAGTCAGTCCCTCTTTAGTCCAACAGCCAGGTGGAGATAAGATAGGTCTGTTAAGGCCAACTTGCTCGTTCTTCTTGTTGCCGACTGTCCACTTCTCCGGGCAGGTCGAGCTTGTGGCACTGGCCACAAGCTGCCTGTGCACGACAGTCTGACTACGATTACTGGCAGCAAACTGGCGGGTAGGAATGACATCAACGTAACCACAGCAGCCTACCAAGTGACAGAACAGAAACCATGCAGTTTATGAGAAAAACATGTATTCATGTTACGGTTTGTGGCGGAATATGTCCATTAGCAATGGCAGCTTAATTTCAAATCCACGCTGACGGTCGCTCGATTTAAGACCAACTACTTTTTTTTTTGGTAAATGAATATTAATTTATACTTCCCGGGCTTATTAACCACCTAAACATCTACCAGTTACGTTAACGTTAATTTAAGAGACGTTTATTAAAAACCGATAACTGGATAACAATTTGCTTATTTGTGGCGACGCTGTTACCTTGTAAGACACTTAAGAAAATTATGCACCAAATTTTGATCTTAACAACCGAATTAGTTTAGTAATGTCAACAGTTAGCATTAGCATCACTACTAGCAGCTAATCTTTCATTGCTTTGTCATTCATTTACTTTGCACATTAAAACGACGGCTAGAATCGTTGCATGAACTCACAGGTTTTCGATAGCTTTATATTAAGAAACCTTAATTACCTTAATACACAGTCCGGTAATGGTATTCTGTATTGATGAAATTTTCTGGTAGCAATTTCACCGTCAACCGCGTCTGTCATTCGTTTATTTACAACGGTATTTTAAGAAAAAAAGAGAAGAGCGTACAGTTGACGTACTTCCCTATTGGTTGAAATTTAGAAAGTTCCAGATGCGTCAAGGGCTGCGGCGTCAGCGCGTTGCCGCAATAGTCTACAGACTTGTCAATCATATTAAAGAACCCCGCCCATAAATGGAGAGTCGTTTAATTGAACTAAAGCTCTCCTTAGCAACTTGGAGAAAGAAAAAAATCATTATTAAAGTCTCGGAAATCTTCTCTATTAAATAATATTTTTAAAATAAACGGACTCATAACAACAGGCATATGAAATATTCCCGTTCAGCCTTTCATTTTACAAGCTTTAGTCAGGACCTTTGCCTTTTTTTGTCCGCTACCCCTCTCCGTAGGAGCAATAGAGTCACCCTCCGGCGCATGTGCACTGTATACTTTAAGCTAACTTTAACTTGCTGTCCACGCGTGTTTAGAGTCTCACTTTGGGAAAACTGGGGTTTGAGGCCAGGGATTTTAGAAATAAACGACGCGTTTTTCATCAGAATGGGTGGTCAAGCTAAGGGAAAAAAGAAAAATAAACCGAAGAGGAAAGATAACCGTCCAAACAGGGGTGAGTTCACTGATTTATCATTTTATTTACTGTATATAACGTCAAATTCGTACACACAATGTTTATAGAAAGGACTGTTATGTTTTGTTTTGAGTGTAGCTCTAATAAGAACTATTGTTACAAGTGCACTTACGACATCCCTGCAGATGGAGGATTTGTTGGTTTATCACCTCAAGAAAGGATGAAGGTAAGAATGCAAGAAAAAGCCAAGAAGAAGACAGCGGAGAAGTACTCAGTACATCAACTCCTAAAGAAGGTAACATTTACTACATATCCACAACAAAGGCAGGACCCAAATATGCCATTGCCTTAATATCTTTTAATTCTTTACATTCTAATCAACTACTGAGCTTTCCTTATTTGCTGTGGTGTACAGACTGAAGAATGCATGGACAGTTTTGACTTTGAAATGGCCAGCCTTTTCTGTCAAAGAGCCCTGGATGTGGAGCCCACCAACCTGCAAGTTCTAGACATGCTTGGACACATTTCCTCTGAATTAGGAGACACACAGAAAGCTAAAGAAATATCCTTTCTCACTGCATTTGTTCATAATTTTGTAATTTCACTACACTGCTGTGATAATTTCATTCTACTCTAATGCAGTGATTGTTGTGGCTTCCTTGACTCCCCTCTCATGTATTTCTACGTGCTGTGGAGGTTAGCCCAGATGTTGGCCACAGTAAGTACATGTACCTGGGACAAATCCATACTGGCCGGGAGGCTGTGGACTACTATACCAAAGGCATACAAGTCCTACTGAATACACTGGAGAAAAAAGGAACAACAACAGTAAGTGATTACATATAGGCATACTCCTCTCTGTTTATGTGGTTATGGAAACTGAACTAGATGTCATGACTTTGTGTTCAAGGCTCCTGAATGTTTTTCATTTTCACAAGAGGGTGCTATTGGACAATGCATGTCTTAGTGACATGCATTGTTATGACAGATTTATGTCAAGCCTATGAGCATCCTGTTATTTAACTGTCACTCCAAACCTGTATTACTAACTACAGATATTTACAAAACACTTTATCTGCACTAAAATGCACTAAAAAAACTATGAACTGTGAACTCAACTTTGAAACAAAACAGATTTTACACTGAAAATGTGAAAGAGTAAAATGGTAGTTCTTGCAGTGGTCAGAAGATGGTAGTTTTACAACTTTTTTCTTTTTTTCACCCTCAAGTATATTTATTTAAAAAAGACAATATTGCTCATTAAGTTTTTTGCATTAGTAAAGATAAAATATTTTCTCATTTAGATGACATAATAATGTGCCATGCATTACAATGTTAACACTAGATTAGAACAAATGGAAGAAAATAGATTAATACATTTTACATTCACTTATTCGATATTCTTGTTGTTTAACTTTGTGACCCCTTGTTTATTAATATCTGGCTACATAACTGATTACAGTAGCAATAGGACATGGAAAAAAATCATTGTCAGGTCTCTTTATTACTTTCATTCAGATGTCTTAAATATATTAGCTAGAAGTGTCACAGATAAGTACGTCAGTACTCAATAACTGTGACAATGAGTCAACACGAACAGAGCCATGACTCTGAAAGTAAATTGGATAAATTTAATTCATGCAGTTTGCAACTCTGATGTTACTGCTTCCTTCCTGCTGTGACATGTTAATATGATTTCATAGGAAAAGGCATATTCGGATGGTGTCCTTTTTTATGCTGATCATTTCAAAAAGAAAACCTGTCTTAGATTCTGTTTCATATAAGTCTCTTTCAGTCTCTTTTGATTTGTAATGAATAATATGAACTTTAGAAACTAAAGAAATCTGCCCTTTTGATTCATGCAGGCTCTGGCTGGAGCTGCTGCCCCACCAGATGAGGACCCTGAACTCCCCACAGAGAAGGATGTTAGTGTAGCCTACTGCTCCATCGCTGAGATTTACTTAACAGACCTCTGGTACTAGAGCACACAGAGTTATGCACTTGACACTGATAGGCTTGCCTTTGGTAATATTTTGAGATTTTCTTTTCCGTGTGTGTGTGTGTGTATGTGTGTGTGCATGTAGCATGGAGGAGGGTGCTGCAGACAAGTGCAGAGAATTCATAGAGAAAGCATTACAGTATCACCATGACAACCCAGAGGCACTACAGCTTATGGCCAGTTACCTGTTCAGTACAGAGAGAAACCAGGTCAGTCCTCTCTCTCTCTCTCTCTCTCTCTCTCTCTCTCTCTCTCTCTCTCTCTCACACACACACTCAGAGGCACGCACACACACTTGAGATGAGTTATCACCACATTAAAGTGGGAATCTGCTGAGTTAATTATTCTGAGCAAATTGAATCGTATGCGATTAATCAGCAGATGGACAGGTCATGCCGATAGGAATGTTAATTACTAGGTGGATCATTAAGGTCATGTAGTCATCTGATAAAAAGAGAAAAGATGAGGGAAAAGCATATTGGACTAAATTTAGAAAAAATTCCACAGGACCTTTTGAGTGTAACACATTTGACAGTGATTTTAGAACAATATCCTAAATAAACTTTCTGTATTTTTACATTACATGTATATTTGTATATGCAGGAGACATTGCTAAATGAAGAGCATTTTAAACCACTGTTAATAGAAGGCATTCAAGGCAAAGGCTTATTTTGAAAGTATTTAAACATATATTGTTTACTTGAAATGTAATCTAATTGAAATATGGCCTGAAATTACCATGTGGAAGTATTTGTTGGCAGTGCTGTCTGCCTCAATCATCCTCAACATGCACTGATGATACAACAAACAACATTCAGTTCATCAACCAGTGTTTTTTGCAAGCTATATGTAGTGGATATTTTCAAACCCTGTTTGAATAAACCCAGAAGTCTCTCCATACGCTCTGTGCACTCCTATCACCAAACTGAGCGGCAAAGGATCTGTAATACTAGCTGTAAGCTGTAGGGGTCAGGCTGGTTCCAGTCTCACTTCACACCTTACCACATCCTGTGACAAAGTCTCTTTTTTGGGGGGAATTTTTTTTTGTAAGAAACAAGAAAAAATTAATTGTTCCTAAATTAATCCAGGGGTTCTTGGTTTCTGTAGAAAATCCAATAGCTAGTCTGTGGAAGTAAATTATACAGTGGGATTAGACTG
>VVHJ01035315.1:0-12732 GCA_015107715.1 Tylochromis polylepis
CTCTACATTGGAGAGACCAAACAGCCACTTCATAAACGCATGGCACAGCATAGAAGAGCCACCTCGACGGGACAAGACTCAGCTGTCCATCTGCATTTAAAGGACAAAGGTCACTCTTTTGAAGATGCCGATGTTCACATCTTGGACAGAGAAGACAGATGGTTTGAACGAGGAGTGAAAGAAGCCATCTATGTCCACTGTGAACGACCATCCTTGAACAGAGGAGGTGGTTTACGACACCAACTGTCTGCTATCTATAATCCAGTTTTGAGATCCCTTCCCAGATGCCTTAACGCCCACTCACATCCTGGGCCTTTTGACCTCAGGTAATCACATGATAGAATGGGGATAGGTCTCACAATGGGTTCACCTGAAACCTTGGCTGATTGAGACCCACACCCGTTTTCACACCTGGACTCGTGTGATTAGGTAGAGGATCAACAGGGGGTCCATGACCCGCCTGGGAGACACTCCCACAAGGCTTTAAATTCTGGGACTCTCCACCATTTGCTCTTAGAACTGAAGAAGCTTCTCGGATGAGAGGTGAAACGTTTTCAAGAAACTTAGAGAAGTCCAGACGCTTTTCTTTCCAAGCTCCTTAGATTAACTACCAGTAATTTACTTAATTACTCTCTGGAGAAGGCAATTTGTTATACTACTCATTACATTACTTTCAAATTTCTTTGTAAAACAACCTGAATGCATTGTTAGAGAAACAATATAAAACTTGGGCTACAGTTCCAGACACCAACACAAATCCCTGTCATGGTGACGACACACATGCAATCTTTCTTTTACTTTTTACGTATAAATGCAACATCAACAACAGAAAGCTGAAGTTCAAAACCAACCCAAAGAGACTACTTTATTCCACTTTAAGAACAGGAACAGGTAAAAATCGAGATTTCAAATTTGACTGCTCGTCACTGAAAATAATGTTCATATCTCTGCTGTAAACCACTCCCCCATCTGCCCAGCCCATAGATAACTGAAAAACCTGAAAAACAATGACATAATTGTGACTGTAATGTTATTACTGAATTTAGTACAGAAATGCCTTACATAATTGCGAAAACAAAAAATGTAATGTAATTGCAGTAACACGCTGTTTTGGAACCTGTTACATCCACTGTGAGCATCCTGAGCAGCATAAAACTAACCAACTGACCCAAACTGGAAACAGAGAATGTTTGGCCTCAAAGTAAAAATCGTGCCTTACCTGCAATCAACACGTTTGTCAGTAATTGAACAGTGTTTGGCAGTGTTTGCACACAAATTGACATCTTCCGTGCAAACTATGACTGTGCGACCAAAGCAGTCTGCTAGCAGCCAAAGCAAATCCTTAAGATGTTTCACTTCTTTACCATAAATTTCACCTAGTGACTCCGAGCAACTTCCACCAACCAGTGAATATGCATTTTTCCATATCAGCTTGTGGATTCTAGGGGGTGACTGACTCGTCTCCTGGCCTGCCCAACTGGGGCATTAGCAATTAATTCCACAGCAACTGCCAGCAACCACTCACCAACTGGTTTTCCCTAGCGAGCGGAGGCTGCAGGGAGGATCACTAACCACTCTCTTGGCATGTGTGAATGACGCCTAAGCTATTTTGTGTCATGGTCCATATGGAATCAAATAGGTGTGTCAACCAGGAGGCTGAGGGGCCATCAGTATTTTTTTGTTTAAAATTATCTTTTTCAAAGCTAGGATGTACAGGTAGTTTTCAGGAAGTATTTAATGTTAAAAAAATGCATTCATTTAATGAAAATTCTCAATACTGTTACTTTTAAGCCTATATTTCTAATATTCTTGTCCTCTAGATAAATATACAATGAATACTTAGTATAAAAAACAATAACAGTCTTGTGTCAATATTAAAGTCAAACCAGCCCTCTAGTATCACATTTAGCTTAAGTTTTTTTACATATACGTACACTTATATACTTAAACATACTGGATTTTTTTTTTCTATTTTATCTAAATATTGGACTTGTTCCTTCCAAATAGTGTTCCATACCAACTCAGATATTTGTCTGAAAACCTGCACCAATAGGATAATTTAAAAATCTGTTTAATTTCCTTTTACTGGTCTGAACGACTCCAGTTATGCAAATGTTTCTCCCTGTTTTCAGTATTCATAAACTGTCTGCCGAGGTCCAAATTTCTTAAGGGAAATCTTCCCATTAGTGATTTCAGCACTCCCTCAAACCACATAACTGTTCAGTTTAGGAAAGAAGCGGCACTCACCACTAATCACACATCTTCTCAGTTTGCTTGTTAACACATACATCACACTGTTAATGCTGTACTTGGCCTCGTTTTAAAACAAGTTGCTTCAAAATTTACTATTTTATAAAATTCATGTTTGCTTATTTGTCCTTTGGCTTGACAACAGCTTATCACATTCCTTCAGCCAACACTGCAGTCCTTATATTAATTAGCACTAAAGCTTGGCTTTGGCGTATAATACAGCTCAATCCAACTGTGACGTAGCTGCCTCAGGCCTACTCTTTTTGCCTGTTGGGGGTTCATTATTATCAGAATCAAAATCAGTATGTAAATGACTGAGAAAGGAAAAAAAAATCTGTCAGTTTTAGTACTGATTTTAATCTATTTTTTTTCTTAATACCTGAACAAGACAGTTTTACACCTGCCAAAACATGTTACCTAATATTAATTTGGGGTATGCTTCGGGATAACTAGCCTTCTTTGGAAAAGCACTCAAAGCTCATCAAGCCATAGACGCAAATTTATATTTGATTTATGTTTTTATTTTTTCCACACTTCGAAACTGGACTATAATACTGCTGCTTATACGTCTTCTGTATGAAAGGTCCTCAAATCCAAGATACGGAGAATGTCTTTAAAAGATTTTTAGTGGAATGCCAGATTTCAAAATGATCCATTGCATTGGCCTGAAGTCTAGGCATTCAAGTCTGTTCCCGCAGGGCTAGTCTCTACATTTTTGATCCTTCTTCTGATCTTCACTGAGATACACTTGGTACCAAGTAGATAAAGACCAGGTGGGGCTTGTTAAGTAACAGGAAAGACCTGAGTACCTGCAGAACACCTAGTATCTATTGGGCCTGAAGCAGAAATATTTCATTGCTGTTTATATTTATTTTCATATCTTCTGTTTACTGGCATGGCTTGACAATTTTTTTGTTCAAAGTTGTCTTTAAAATGTTGTATGAATGAACTGTTGTTTTGTTTTTCCTATCATTCATATAACTGCAGTTACCTGGCTCTCTCTGATTAGAATAGAAGTTGCTCTGGGTCATCTTTTTACACTCTCCTGCTCATTGTTTATTTGAAACAACCACACAACCAAAAATAAGTTAACTTAAAACAGCAGCGTGTGTGTGTGTGTGTGTGTGTCTGAGTTAGGGTGTTGTTGTTATTGTGAGCATTAATAAATGAAGGGGAGGGGGAAAACCACTGGGTTAATAGTATTCACTCGCAACTAGATTACTGTGCATTACCATAGCGGACTTTGAGAAGGCAATGTGATTTTCTGCCAATTTCATTAAACATACATTAATTATGTATGCCTAATTTACTGGTCTACAATATCAACATGTTTATCTGTCAGTGATTACTGTTTAATTGGTGATTAGATGATAACTGTGAGCACTAATAGTGAATGGCATTTTTTGCTTTTGAAGTCGTCTTTGCTCATCTGGACTTTTTACACGACACACAATACATGCACTGAAAGGACGGTATCAATTAACAGAGCTCAGAAAGCTGAATTAATAACAAACAACAGCATGGTGGTAAAAATACTGTACTAGACTTCCCTGACTTTTAGATTCAATTACTTGTCAGTTTTTATTTTTGCTAAAGTGCTACAAATCAAAAGTGTTTGTCGTTTTTTAAACAATTTCTCCATCGTAAACATGAGAATTTGTAATAAAGTGGACAGTTGCAAAAACAGAAGATGATTCATATCTGAGTCATTATAAAAAGCATCACACAGGATTGTGTGCAAGAAGATGCAGACACAGAGAACGTGTTGGGGCAGCAGGTATTGAAAATCATTCATCACAGCACGGAGAGGAGAACGGGTTTTGAGTCAAGATTTATGAGAAGATGCTTTTTCTCTTCTGAGGTGGTTAGGAGGAAGTTCCTGATTTGGAAAGCGGCATTAGATGAAATGATTGGTCGTAATTGCCAGCACTGATTCTGGTGTATGGAAATGGCAGGAGCTGTTCAGCTCAGGATATTGGAACCATGTGTGATTGAACACTCTTTCTGTAATAATTTTTGCCCTTTTGTTATTGACTTGAAATGATTATTACAGCAACTTCTGAGCGAGCTTCAGCACCAGCTTCAACTGAAATGGGTTGGAATATAATTTCTTCTCCACAATACGGGGCAACACTGTCATACATTTCAGATGGAAATGTGGATTATTGCTAAAGAAACATGCGTCATGTTTGAATTGCATGTGCTGGTACGTTCAGTTACTACAGTATGGGTTGTCCTTGGCAACTGATTGTTCTCATTGTCTGACCCATCCCTTATATCCGTCTGAAGATATACACTGTTTGGAAAAAAAAAAAAAAAAGGTACATGAACGTAGAGAATGGGAGAGGGATTTTGTGTGATCCTTACTGTAGTAATCAGATGCAGAATCAGACTCAGATACATGGGTAGCATCTCAAATCAATGACTGCCTAAACCACACTGGGAACATTTCCATGCAAATACAATTGCACTGTAGATGAATTGTTTCACTAAAAATGAATAAAAATTACCATGATGTAAAAGTTCTGCATTTTTTTTTTTGTGTGGATGTTTTGCAGTTGTTGAAAAACCTTTATTGCTTGTTGACAATTAACAAACAAGTTGCTTTAAAAAAAAAAAAAAAATTTTACAACCTTTTCTAAAACTAAATTCCCAAATGAATCTGTCCTTTACTAATGTGAATGTCAGTGGGCATTAAAATGAGCAATTTAAGAGACTACATTAGAGAGTTACTCAGAGTGGAGGAGTGCTAAGTTGTCAGAGTTGACACTATTGTGCCTCTTTACACAGCTGGTGATCATTCACTCAAATGAAGTGAAAAACCAATTAGTTGGTAGTAATGGAGACTTCTCTTCAAACATCCATGTTTCCGCAAGCAAACTATTAACACTGTATGTTTTTTCAGACTGAGCTTATTTTCTACACCCTTCCATTATGCTGTATATAATTGGAGCTCATAAAATAGAAAAGTGAATACATACTTTTGCACTTTAGCATGCACAGATTAAAGCCCTTCAGACAAAAAGCAAACACACAAAAGGCTACTGCGAAAACATTTGTTGGTACGTCCAATTGTTTTTTTCTTTCTTTCTTTTTTTTTAAGCACTGTTTCAACTTCCTGCCAAATTTTCAGTAATGTCTGACAAATACGAATTTGTACCTCATTTCTGAAATGATGGCACTTAAGCAGTGACAGTTTGATGAGTAGGTGACGCTCATTCATCATCACAATCTTCTTTACTTGAAGCTGGAAACACTGTGGAACCACATTAACACAGCATGACCCCCAGTGGGAGGAACATATGAAGGACAGCTTAGCATGTCTTTCATGCATGGTAAGCCTTGCCGGATGTATCACAGTGCTCCTTCTGTACCTAAAACAAGCAAGAGATACAAAAAAAGAAGGTGTATGTGTTTCTGTTAATGAGCAATTGGATCCCAGTTTTCACTTTGGAAAGGAATTCCCTTAAGTGTGCAATCCTGGAAATGCAAATGACAACACGGCTGCATATTCAAAGATGTAAAATGGAGTCGTCATCTGTCCTAATAATCCTGTAGGGTGCTTTCTGTGGATTTCTTTGAGCATCTGTACACTGAGTAGGAAGGACTGTCTGGCTTGGAAGTTGGATAATGCTTGTTCTTAAGCTTAGCAAAAAATGTGAATAAATAAATTATGATAAAGGCTTTTATTAACTGTGTGATTAGCATGTCTTGCTTGCAGTTCACTTATCTTTATTCAGTGCCTCACCTTTGTGAAACAGCCAACACACCTCAAAGCTTTGGAGGATGACATGTGTGAGGAGAGAGAAATAGAAAGGGGGGAGGTAAAAGTGCAGAGACATTGTCAAGAAAACACCAAGGGATGGCTGCACAGAAAAGCCTCAAAGTGGAAGTTGTGACTCTGGGATAGTGAGACTCAGAGGTAAGTGTTCAGGCTTGGTGCTACAAAGGGCAGTATAGTGCTTACTTTGATTGAATCAATTGCTCTGTGTAAGTAGCTGCTGGCTCTGGCTTCCCCTGGGTGACAGAGAGGTCTGCAGAGAGTGAACCAATCCAACCATCCATGGCAAGAGAACAGGGAAGATTAACAGAGCAATGCATCATAGCTGTAGCAACCAGTGATGTGTAGCAGACTGTATTTATTGACTCATTGGCTGTATTGATTGTCTCAATTGATGAAAAGTCCAGAGACAACAGACAGACGCACAGCAGATTATGCAAAATCAGAAAATAATAAAGGAAAGATGATGGGTCATGTTGTTATTTCATTGTATGAGTAAATTAACATTTCACAGCAAAAGCCTGTAATATTTGATACAAGCATTCAATCAGTTAGCACTGCTGATCGTGTGATTAAGTGTTTGCTAGTAAAACGTCTAGTTACAGCACATTTGACTGGCATAAGTTATCCCATTCAAGTTAAGCACATACAGTAATGGCTTGGTAATTTACCTGGGCATGTATGTAACTTTTCCTTGACAGCAAATTCTCTCTGACATTGACATTGTTCCAACAGCAGCAGGAGTTTATTTAACACGCCATTAATCTCTAACGACAGAAGACTGCAAAGCAGCAGATGTTTGGTAACAAACTTCTGCTCAGTCCTCTGGTGTTTTTCTTCACCCTCATTGACATGTATTACTGTGACAAGAGGAGGGTCACAAGGCAAGCAGGACCACAAAAGTCAACTGTTATTTTTGGGAATGCTTTGGCAGCACCAAATTTTTCTTCTGTCTAGATGCAGAGTTGTTTGATGCACAAAGAAAAAACAGATTCATTTGTAATACTATACCAAAACCACTCAGTGCATGGTTGTCAGTACGCTAATGTTCAACTGTGCAGTGAAACAATCCAATTATTGAATGATGGCCACTGTACATCTTCTCTCTTACGGAATATGTGTGCAATTAATGAGTGCAGATCAACCATAACAGTGACACAGAGTAAATTAACACTTTGGTAAACTTAAAAGGATTGTCTCCACTCAGATATAGACAACTGAAAAGATGAGCACGTGTCAAAGGATTATAGTACTATGTCTATAATGTCCTCTTTTCTCTCTCTCTTATAAAGCAGCAGAACTCTGTTAAAAGAAATAATACAGAACACTTCATGGCATTAGCCATTGAAATAGAATATCTTTTTGTACTGAATGCTGGTGAGTGGGCGTGAGGGCAACAAACTGCAGGAAAGTAAAGGGAGAAGAAACAGGCAGAGTTTACCCTTAGGGCTCATGAGGTAAGGACACTTAACTCATCGCATGCATTGCCATAGTCAACATGATTTTTTTTTATATCAGTTCTATGCTTTAAACCCAAAAGGAATAAGTCATCTCATTTACACAAATATAAATATATTTTATGTTTAGTATATACAATAATGATTTGCCATCATCAAGAAAAAGCATGTCAGTAAACTCTTGCTAATGGGTACAGACACTGCAAAGACAGCCATGATTGATTGGCGTGCTCAAGCACTCTCTGAAGATGAAGCCAGACAAGAGTAGTTTTAGTGAGAAGGCTGGTGGTGTGGCTGAGCCGTGCCATGCTAGTCCTGAGAGCTACGAGTTTCATTGTCCTCCTCCAGCTCCCATTCAAAGTTCTGACCAGTCATTTGGTAGAACATCATGTTAAAGGGCTTGTAGAACTTGTGCAGCCGCCGAATCACATCCGGGTCAATTTTAGGATGAGTTCTCCCTTTAGACTTGCCAAGGCATCTGGGAGTGCTGCTGTCCTCTGGCTTCTTTAGACATGGAAATCCTTTTGTTTTATTAAAGTAAAAGTGCTTGTCTGTGACAATCCGCTTCAGTCCCAAGAAGTCCTGCACTTTGGCCATCTCACCAGCAGGATCCACAATGAGCCTCTCTCCACTGACAAAGTGCATTTGGGAGAGAGGGAAATACTGCATCCAGCTCTCCAGGTGAAGCGCATATATTCCTATACGCAACGCACTCCATGAGGCATCTATAAGACCCAGCGTCCGGTTCTTAAAAGCCAGAACCTCAAAGGTGGGGATATCAGGTTTCTTGGACAAAGTCTGTGTATAGTCTGAAATGGCTCTAGTGACAGGATTACGCACTACAATAATAAGCTTGATGTCTCTTGCCATGGAGTGGATACGCTTGGGGGCATGGTTAGTCACAAAGTAGCTTGGTGTCTTCTCCATGGTGATCTGCCCCTCTAGCGTTGAAGGCATCAGGTCTCTGGGAACAGAAACAACAGAGAAAAAAAAAAACAGCTTAGCATGATATTACCCTCAACACCTCTTCCAGTGCAAATAATATACCCAAGGACAAGGTGCAAGCAAATTTGGTACATTTACTAAGCAGTGCATTATTCGAAATTACAAGAGAAAATAACCGTTATTATCACTGGACATTATGTTGTGAGGAGAAACATACACCTAATTACATCCATAGAGTAATATGCAAGACATAAAAGAAGGAAGATGAAACAGCAGGAAAGCAAGTATGCTCATTGCTTAATTGACTCCATCTGTGTTACTCCAGGAGCTGTTTTGGAACTTTAATAATGAGTTCACTGCATATCATTAATACTGGGGTGCCTGGGGTATTGTTTTGTCATACATTTATTATGCATGCTAGGCTCACACTGTGCAGGCAGTTTTATTTCTAATGCACATGCACTTCCCCGGCAGGAGAAGATTGGAATGGGTGCAGGCAGCTCTTTTCTTTTCCTCTTTCTGCTACATTTAAGGTTAGCGGCCGATCATTTAGAGCAGCAGTAATTAATTATCAGATTCAAGGTGATAATTTGCAGTACAGTTGAAATTTCCCTGACTTGATGAATTTATCCAGGGAGTCACAGGAAGCCATGTGCCATTGCCACCAATATTATGTTGAGTTTCGTCTCTGAGAATGAGTTGTAGGATAGGCCAGTGCAGAGGCAAGTATATCAAATGCACAGAGGCAACTCTTGTTTTTGCAGCTTTTATTTTTGTATCAGTAATAAAGCATAGCAATCGCCTCAAGCAAACCCTTATCAAATGTTTACACTGATGTTTATTCCAATCCGTACTGTTTTCTTTGTTTGTAGGCTATGTGATTCAGTGCTAAATTGGTACATTAAATCCTCTGTGAGACATGCAGATTATTTAACTACTAACGAATACAAGCACAGGAGCTCTGTAATACAATGTAAAAAAGAAGCAGAATCCAAGCACATAGAAAGCTGCTTCCTTCCAAATTCAGCAATGTTTGCTTGGAAATGAATGTCCGCACAACCAACCAAAATCCAAATTATTTCTTCTGCAGACTCACTGATTTAGTGGAGAAATTTCTCCATAATTCTGGGATAAAAGCTATTTCCTTCTCCCTGCAATATTCTTTTTCCATTCGGCTGCCCTGCACCACAAACCTACAGTTGTAACGATATAGTCACATCAATCATTTGCATCTTGGACATATTCTAAATTAACTGTTCTCCAGCAAAGAATCCAATTTACTCTGCTAGACATAAGAGCTGTTATGCACATATCGACCACACACATGTATCCACGGATACTGGGCTGAAAGTCTCACAAGTGGCCTAGTAATTGCATCTCAGTAACAGTATTGCCTTCCTGATGGGTAATTTCCCTCCGGATTATGTTTGTCTCTTGACAGTATAGAACTGTGGTTACTTCTGGGCCTGTAATGGGATATTAAACATATCTACAGATAGGATAGTGACCAGAAAGAGTATTAGTTTTCATTATATTCAATCACTTTCCACACTTCCCCCTTCCAGTAATAAATGGCTAAAGATTTTTTTTACCCTTTCAAGGACTTAAGGTCTGTCTGCCATTAAACTCCAAAGTCCAGTAGGTGGTCTAATAGAGCAACATCGTCATGCAGAAAAAAAAAAGTTCAGATACACACCACAGCGAATCACCTTGAAACAACCGACGTCCTACTGTATGGACATTAGCTGCAGCGTCTCCCTGGCAATCTTTGGAGCATGTCCAATTGAAAGGACAGTTATACAGTGCTCAAGGTTACTTTTTTTGAAAACACAAACATAGCAGGCTATTATTGTAATCAGGCTCATTGCTTGTCATCATACATTTAATTAAAAAGCGAGGGAAACCACATAAGCCAGGTAGTTTGTTATTGTGCTTTTGATTGAGAATCAGTCATGGACCATGTACGTCTAAAATGTCAGTTGGATGTTGAGGCGGGAAGGAAATCAAAACACTGATAAGCAAGCTAATTTTACTGTGCATTGCAAATGACTCCTCTGGCCTTGCAGTCTAGTGGAACTGAAGTAAACACGAGCAAACAGTTAACTCTTACTTTTTTTTCTCTCCACATCAGCTGCTCAGCTCAATGCGGGTCATTCAGGTGGGTAGCTAAGTAAAATCCATAGTGCTAAAGTGGCGCTGCTTACCATCTGCTGTTTACTGCCTCACACCGAGAACATACCACATAACATTTATTTCTTGCATTTCAACACATGCCTAACACTTTATTTACATAGCAAACAGAAGTTTGAAGATAGAGGAAAGGTCTCTCATACCATTTAAATCATACTAACTTTGTTGCATTACAAGTATCTAAGGAAATATTGTAAAATTACTAATAAAATCATTGTCAAGATATGATTCTCTGACAACTTACAGCATAAAAAAAATATTATCGTCAAATATTAACAAAACATCTTGCAATTAGATACTTTAAGTGGAAGAAAGAAGTCATCCACAGTGAAATAATTGAAAAGAGAAAAATCAACCTTTAAAACAAGTTCAGCTTCCAGTTGCACCAAGGTTACATACTCTTAGGAAAGGAATTCCATTTCACACCCACTCCTCATAATTTTCAGATGTGGAGGATGCCATTTCAGAAAGTTGATTCATTAGTGAGAATGTGAAGTACATAAAATCATATCATTTTGTGTTTGTTAAGGCAGAATCTTAGTAGATAATCACAAGTCTTATTTCCTAAACACCCACTACAACATGCGTGAGCATTTAGCTCGATGTTTCATTCTGTTTTGTCAAACTGTTGTGCGGGGAATATTTTGAGGTATGATGAGGTGAGGGATCATGCTCATCTACATTCCCAGATACTAATAGGTCTAAGCTGTTTATGGAGAAATGCATTTTCTCCAGAGAAGCTTTGCTGTTTCTAATAAACTCTGGCAGAGGAATCAACGCTCCCACAGTCTCTCATTTGGATTGATCACATCTCAGCAGCAGAGTATCAATCTGCCGCGCTTCCTCAACGTCATGTCAAATACAATCAATTATTTTAAAGGAGTCCACTCATAATAAGCTTCTGACTCCTTGGAGAGTATACTTTGGAGAGGACTCCAATGCTATGGGCAGATTTCTGTGATTTTTTTATTTCAATAATGCCGAAAAACTAACATGACGATATTGAGGTGTAAATTACAGGACTTCTTTGCTGTCTGCCAATATTGACTCAGTAAGAGAGAATAATCCTTTTGTCGTGGAGGTGTCAGAATCTTGTCATCTTGCCATTTATGAAGGAACATTCTCTTTTATAAGACTAAAAAGTAAGCAGAAGCTGTACTCAGATGTACTAAAAATGACTTTGATAAACCTTTATAACTTAACCAGTGGTTAATACAGGCACCCCCCCCCAAAAAAAAAAACAAACCCAACAACAAACAAACAAAACAAAACAAAACCAAAAAGACAAAAGCAAACAATCAAAAAAAGAACATCGGGAAATGACAGGCAAATGTATTACACTTGCAATTACAAATATCAGTTGAGGGCGTAAAAGCGTTTTTCATCAAAAACAGTCAGTCAAGACATTTGCAGTGAGAGATACTGTGGTCATTTTACAATGACTAATCCAATTATTTCACCATGAGTGACATGTTTGCGATTACAGCAGCAGAAAGAACAAAGACATGGGTTTACTGCAAAGTGGAGAAAAAACAAAGGTTGGTCAAATGAGTCATTCTTTGCTTGGCTCTCAACAAGTGGATGCGTACATGTTTGGCACACAAAAAAACAAGCCCACAGGCCAGAGCAAAGGGGTCCTGGTGGGTCTGCTGTGGAGTGGGAGGCATTGTTTTGTCACGGTTAAGGTGCAACTTTTAGGAAGAAAACAAATACAAATAAGACTGCCATTCTGAGCGATCAGATCATGTTCAAGTAATGGGAGAGAGTTTGGCTTGTGTATTGTTTTTCTCAACCTGAATCTGACCTAACCACCTGATTGTGTAGTGAAAGTATCCTTTCAGCAGCCGTGCCTTTAAGCTATTAACTGGATTTAGTTATGCAATGTACATAGACCTATTTAGGTTAAACTGGGACAATTACACTGAGAATATTATGTAATTCGACATTTAGAGCATTGAAAAAGTGACATTTGGCTCTAGTTTATAAGTTTTACAATATAATAATTAGACAGAGTCTAAAAGTGTATAAACACACACACACACACACACACACACACACACACACACACACACACACACACACACACACACACACACACACACACGCTTA
>VVHJ01035322.1:0-13262 GCA_015107715.1 Tylochromis polylepis
AGACATGTGAAGAGAAACTTAAACTTGACTGAAAACACACTGTTTATTTAAGCTGGGGAAAATAAATGAAAACAGAAGGCAAGGTGAACCTAAGAAACTAAACATAAACCTAAACTGGGAAAGCTAGAACAGAACATGAAAAAACCTAGACATGAATATCGGACATGGCATGACAAACCTGGACATGAACATAGAGAATGACCTGACAATGAACAAAGGGAGACAGAGGACTTAAATACACACAGGAGGTAATCAAGGGGAGTGGAAACACATGAGGGAACAGGTGACACCAATGACCATAATGACAGCACAGGGGAGTGTAAAACTAAACACATTGAACATAGGAACACAGGATCACAGGACTCTACAAAATAAAACAGGAAACATGGGACGCAGACCTGACAACATGAACTTGACAACATGAGACACACAGACATGACACATGAAGGGAGAGGGAGACTAAACACAGGGGTGCAAGACACAAGGGAAAACTGCAAAATAACAAGTAACCTAGGCAAAAATGGAAATGAACTTAGAAAACCTAAAAACTAAACATAAGCCATAAACATAAATATACATAAACTCAAAATGCTGGGTCAAAAGACCCAGGATCGTGACAAAAATGCCACTGGATGTGACAACAATCTTGTGAAATCAAACTCTAGATCCAAGCTATTGGTGGCCTGAATGGTCTCCAAAAATATCTTAGTGTAAAAGGCCACAACAGAAAAAAAAAAAGAAAGAAAATGGTAACATAACACTTCAGAAAGAAGAAAGAACTCAACAAAACCTGTTGCTTTGCTGGAGCCAAACTTGGAAAACAAAAGAAACCTTTCGAAAATGGATCATGGGGATGCTGATGTGCTGGATTCAGATTTGATGAGCACTTTGTGGTCCCAGAGGAGCAGATAGACACACACGCACGTGAATTTAATTATTTTTGTGATAGCTTGCCAACATTAAAATGAATGTTAATACTGGGAAAATGGTTTATCAATATTCATTTCAAGTTATTTACGCGTTTACAATTTTAATGAGCATGCTTTTAGTTTAAGTTCAGTCTTTTGTTTTAACTGTGGCTCTGCAGCGGCTGAAAACAAAAACAGGAGCGGTTTAATGCTTCCTGTTATGATTAAGGACTCAAGTACACTAAAAGTAACCTGTTGTTTGTTGTCCGTTTTAACCAGAATCTCCTTGTGCTCCCCTGCCAAAGAAGAAGAAAAAGCAGTACAGATATGAGCAGACTTCACAGAATCTACACAGGCTTTTTGCCAGCATGGACAGAGAGGCTGTCCACACTGAGGAGCAAAGGGAATATGAAGAGAGGGCTCGCAGAGAGGCAAGTGAGCATGAAAGCTATGAGAAGGACATGCAAATGGCAATGTAGTAGGAAATGCAGAAAGCTTAGAACAACTTCCACAGATTTATCTCAGCTTAATTTATTTCAGCTTCCACAATGTTATCTCATGGCTCATAGACACTCCCATCACAAAGGGACTGTACTGGAAACGACATTGTTTAATATATAAGAAATTGTATATATTACTACATATTGTGTATAAAACTGGAGGGTGTGCAAGAAGCTTGGTGCACATACAAGCATACCCTCACAACTTTATGTGTCCATGTGACTTTCCCACTTAGCCACTACACCACAAAGGCACCAACTGTGCAGGTTTCCTCTGAGCGGTTTCTAAGCAAACTAGAAAGTAGTATAATAGGAACAACTATGTGTCCCTGAGGTCTGCAGCAGACCATGTGTGCCTTCACACAGACTGCCCTACCTTTAGATAATGAGTGAATGATCCAGTATTTCTCAACACTTTGCTAAAACAGTATCTAAGAACAAAGCAAGTGTTTAGAAGAGAAGATTGATGCCCAGCACCTCATCTAAAAAGCAGAAGCATCAGTTCTGGAGATTTTCTGTCAATCTTTTAAGCACAGTATTTTGTTCACTCCTAAACCACTAAAACACATAGTGCAGTGTCTTTCAGCATTTATTACATTGCTCTTTTAAAAGCAAACATGAGGAGGCATCAGCAAGCGTCTTGTACTGAGAACATCACAATAGACCGCTATTAAGTTTGGCCTTGGAACATATGGATCGTGACTCTGTTGCCACAAAAGCAGGTCTGTCAAAGCTGTTATTAAGGAGCAGTTCTGTGACTGAATGATAGGAAAGATGCTGCGGCATTACTGCAGACATGATAAGGTTTTCAGTAAGCCCGCTGTGCATATTCCTATGTGTCAGTCATTCCTGTGTATAAACACGTGAGAACGCAGCTGACAGACAACATTCACTTTCCCATGCTCAAGAGAAGAGAAGAGAAGAGAAGAGAAGAGAAGAGAAGAGAAGAGAAGAGAAGAGAAGAGAAGAGAAGAGAAGAGAAGAGAAGAGAAGAGAAGAGAAGAGTCAAATTTGGTGTCTTGTAGATCCACAGCCATGCATCACTGTACTTGGCTTCCTTACTTGGCCTTGAAAATGCTTTATATTTTATGCAAGACCAATAATACGAAATAATCTCCAGAAGCAGTGTATATATATAATGAAATTACCTCCTCCTCTTTGGCATGGTGTTGTATAAAGAGAATCTGGAGAGTGAACATAGACATGCAAACATACTCTAAAGCACACAGAAACTACAACGTGTGACCTTCAGGTTTGATCATTTGCAATGCAGTGATTCGTTTTATTAATGTAGAAGGAGTCTGCATTGATAAGAGTTCACATAATCGATAAGAAAACTATTTACGTCTATCATACTGCCAATCAGGGTATTCATCTCAGTGCTGAGTTTACTTTACTATCTCCCATTAAAGAAACTGGTTGTGCACTAAAGGAACTGCTCCATCCCTGACATTACCAAACCATTACAGGAAAAAGGCATACCTGTGCAATACTTCTGTCACTATGTCAAGATTCTTATCCCACAGCTCACCAAACTCCATGCTTTGACTCACCATGCACTCCCTCAGCCTTTAGTGCCTTGCGAACATGCTGCTCCACAATCTTAGCTAAAGATCTTGCCTCCATTGCTCCAAAGGCCAGCTAACTTGATTTTTTTCTCATTGTATTTTAGCAATAAATGTCACAACATTTGGAATAAAGATGTATGCCTTGAACTGTTGCTCGGGTTCTCACACTCCTCCTGATGTCCTCCAGTGCTTGGCACAACCTTTTAACCCAGTCACATAAGCATGGCCACCTTCTCATACAAACACACAAATGCATATCTTGCCTGTCACCCACTAGTAAAGACCCTGCCAACATCTTCCCACCAGAACCTTCCAACATGCAGATAGCCATATCCCACAGATAGCGCTGACACTTTCTCAGTTGGCTGGAGGTAACCAGAAATGCCTAGCGCCATCATGTCATAGCTAAATGGTATTGGTGAGACAGTCTCTACAACATGTGGCAAAAAGCAAGACCTATCACTGAGTCACCAAACAAAAATCTTCATGTCCACAAAAACAAAACAAAACAAATTGTATGGCTGACAAGCTTAGCTATATTTTCTTTGTTTGTTTCAACTTCTGCTGTCTGACATACTGAATCTGAGTGCTTCTCTGTCTCTAGCCTAGTGTGTATAACAGGAAACAACTGGCCTTTCTGTGCAAAGAGCCGTGCACTCACCACCACAAACAGGTTACTTAGTCACTGTCATCATCTCTCGCTCTGTGTCTGAATAAAGGACAACAGCCACAGGGGGGACCCGCCTAAAACTGTGGGAAGTGAACTTCGAGACAGGGATGTGAAAGAGGTGGAAATGACACCTAGAATAAAAACTTCCATCATAAAAATGTTGACAAACCTATGTAAGTGTCCAGAAAAAAAGTCTTATTTATGATAAATATGATGGAAGCTGTGAGGCAAATGCCATTTTGTTTTGTTTTTTGTTTGTTTGTTTGCTTGCTCGTTTTTGTTTTTTGTGTGTGTGCTTATTTATTTGTTTTTATTTGTTTTTGTTTACAGATTTGATTTTAAAAATTACGGGGAAAGTGTTTGAAAGTGTCCCACACAGACACACACACACACATATACATTTTATATATATATATATGAGAGGGAGAGAGAGTGAGAGAGAGAGAGAGAGAGAGAGAGAGCAGCAGTACAATACTGCCTACTGCACTGCAGCAAAAATCTACACAGCATACCACACAACCTCCAGCACTGCCAGGAACAGACCCCTATGCCGAGGGAGAGGAGTGATGGATAAATGTGAAATGTACATGTATGTGTGAAAAAAGTAAAGACAAGAACATTGAATGATAGAAGATAAAGGAAAAATGGCATTTTTGTTATATGCTCTATCCAAAAGACTCAAAAACCCAAGAGAACTTTTATATGCTTGTGAAAACATGCATGAAACCCAGCTAAACACTGCACACTAGAATTTCTAAGGACATCATCTGAGTACAAAGAAATAAAACAAACAATGGATGATCACCCAATTAGGCCAGCTTCATTTTAATCAAATTCCATGAAAAAATTAAAGCCAGCAAGACCAAACTCCTACTGTTAAAAAGCTCTATATCAACAAGAAGATAGAGAAAAGTCCCCTCAACCAGCTGGTCGTGAGGCTCAGTTTCTCCAAAATGGGCAGTGAGAACAACAGTTAATTACCCGACATTGTGAACTGGAAAAAGCTTGGCCAAGTCAAACTTTTAAATATTTCCATTATAATAAATACCTCTTCAAACTGGAGTAGGCAACATGTTTTTAGCAATGCTGAACCAAAAATTCATAACAACCTTCAGGTGTATTGTAATTCATTTGGCCAGAGAGGAAAAAAAGACTCTTGCAACCCTGCTGGACTCTACTTAGAGGCTTTAGAAAGTCTAGCCAATCAGGTACTTTCAGACCAGATGAGATGATTACTGAATAGTAAACAGTAAAGAGCCAAAAAGTGTGTGTTCACAGCATGGTTCAAACCATGGCAATTATTGCTTTATTAAAATAACAGTAGTTTTCTTTGCTGTGGACAGAATGCTGAAGAATTAAACAGGTGGTAATAAATCACCTCCAGCTGAAATCATTGCAACATTACACTATTTTGTTGGAAAATTGTGAAACCCATCAACAGACACAGTGAAAGAGGGGGAAATCATAATTAGGGTTCCCAAAATATAGCAAACATCGCACACAATGGACAAAGACTTCTCAAAATCTGGACAAACTGAATTCTCTCCAAAGAGAAAACTTTGAACAGCTATGACAAAACCTGCACTGAACTTTGAACAGACAATACAGAGTAGGCAGTTATCTGGGCACCATGAAACACCAGAAACAGTCGAAAAACTGAGTGACCACAATCTGGCTACTGAGAGAAACCTGGCAGAAGTAGAAGCACAGTGAAGCCTGAAAGGAATAGGGCCCTGAGTTGTCTACCGAAATAAACTGTAAGTATCAAGAATGAAACACTCCAAAACAAAATTCTGTGTTTAGTCAGGGGGGGGGGAAAAAACTACCATAGCCATGGAAGAAGAAAAGCACAATATGTCAAAGCAGGTTACAGCCAGGAAGAAAATCAGCAAGAAAACATGACCAGCTGACTCTTTTCATTGTTTTTAACACCAAGACTCATGTCATTTCTTAGTATGTTATAACTTTGCTCTATTCTGCCTGCCAATGACCAACAACGGCACAAGCAAGAGTAGCCCACAGACAGTAAACAGCTACAACATGTAGAAGATAGTCTGCAAAGCTGTCTGTAGGCTGTGCGTCGGACCAACGCAGAACCATACTGGAGCCCTATCTAAGCTTCCACTGGGTGAGAGGGCACACTGTGGACAGGTTATCACTTTATGGCAGGGTTAACACCAAGAGTCACACTTATGGTCAAATTAGAATCACTAATTAACCTAAGGTCTCTGTCAGGTAGGTTAACAACCCCCCTGGCAATCCTGTGTTGCTAGGGAAAAATATGCAAATCTTTAAGTATTTAATGGAGGTTGATGGCAGTTGCTAAGTAAAACTGGCCACAAAGGAGGAGTTACACCAAAAGCCTCTTTGTGATTTTTACCATAGTCTTGGATAGTCTGCATGGTGGGTGGTGAGAGGTCTGCAAACACTTGCAAACTATTTAAATGGTGGTGAAGCTTGAAAAATTGTGATGCACACCAGAAATGGAGAACATTCACTTTCAAAGTAAAAGTTGTGCCTTAATGCAGCAACCAACATATTTCAAAATGTTTACCGAGTAGTTTGTGTGAGTGTTTGCAGACATGTTGCCATCTTGTTTGCAAACCTCAGGTGACCACAGCAATTTACTAGTAACCAAAGCAATCAAAAGAACATTTTCAGTGCAGCATTGTATACCTGTTTACATCTAGTGACTACCACTAACCTCCAGCACTTGCAATATAGTCAAGTAATACACATTTTACCCTAGTGACCCGTGGTTGCCGGTATCTAGGCCTTTGTGTGACAGGGGCCTATCATGCATGCCTTTAGATGGCAAAAGGAAATCAGAGTAACCAAAGAAACCCACACAGGCAGGCAGAACATGCAAACTCCACACAGAGGGGCCTCAGCCAGCTGATCGTAACCTTCTTGCTGTGAGGTAACCACCACATCAGCTGCCTTATAAAGAGCTTTTTGCAATTACAAATCCATCGTACACTGAAAAAACACTGTTGCAACAGAGATAATGACAGAGAGAGAGAGTGAAGAAAGAATGTAAGTGCATCCTGCTAAGTAAAGACCACAGTCAGATGATGGACAACAGTAATAAATGAGCCACAGGCCAGCGGTGAGTCATGAAATCATATCAGCAATCAATCATAATCAAATCAGTAAAATGTACTTTCAGCACAGGAAAGAAGCAGACCCAGCTGAACTGGCTCTTTGTTTCTCTCCAACAGTACTCATTGCTGTAGCCCAGAACAACAGCAAGCCATCACTTTAGCAGTGTGCCTTTGGCTGTATGATTTGTAGTAACACAAACGGCGGTTCAGTAACACAAACACACATCATGCACCTCAGCATGTTGAGTCTGGTGTGTTTGATAAAGGTTCAAGATGCTATATTTCTGTCATAAGAGCCACAGGGAACATGACCCAACCTTCTTGCTGTACAGCATCAGCAACATGCTAATATGACTGTATCATTTCCCGCTCCTAGATGATGGCCTAGAAACAAAATTACTACTAATAAATGGACTCACTCATCACAGCCTTTAACCCCTCAGCTGCTAGTTTTCAGGAAAAATAGGAAACATCTTCAGATATTATTAAAAATAAAAGCGAAGCCAAATCTTTTCTTTTTTGACTCTTGTACCATTACCCCTGTTGTTTTGCAGTGTGTCTGTCAGTGAAGTGAACAGCAAAATGTGCCTGTTTGTTGTTTCTTGGATGTATTTCATCTTGCATCTGCCTTAGTATTTTTTTCCACCTCTTTTATTTTGTATTTCAATCAAGTCCAATCAAGCATGAAGTAATTCTTCACGCTTGAATTATTCTAGCATCAGTATCCTTGTTCATCATTTAGGGAAAACCTTTCTGTCCCATCCCATGGAGGAAAATTTAAAGTCAGGATAACTCTGGAATGCCTGTTTGTGCATACAGAGTGATATCAAGACAGCCTAAAAATCTTTGCAATTAATGACTCCTGGTCGCTGTTTATGTTCTGTATGCTATTCAGTGGTAATAAAATCATCATTCATTCATTCATTCATCCATGACATATTTTCTGAGTTTAGAATTAAGTGTATTTTTTTAAGGGGTCCGTTTTGCATAATTTATATTAATCAAACCAGTTTATCCAATTTTACGGTGGAACGTGAGGGGCAATTAGTCTAAACTGATCTGCTCTTTTTCCTGTGTGCTTCAATCAATAAAACCCTGTCTTTAAGCTTTTTTTCCCCTCTGGTGACCATTTAGGACCTCTTATTTAGACAATCATACCTTTGTAGATGGCTCCAATGTGTTGTGTTGACATATAAGACTGAAATTATAGCTCTCTGGGGTTCCTTTTGGGAAACATTACATACTCTCATTAAATACATCTCCACTATAATCATGTCAGCTTTCACTCTAAAGACCAAATGTCAGTGGGTGAGTGAGTTATTTAAGAGTTCAGTTGGTGTGAATGTCAATGAATACAGAGGAGCTCTTGTAATAGTCTTTAAAGACAACATGGGAAATAACTCTTCTGAGTACTGAGCTTTGGGATATGGCACATTGGCTGTAATGGCATTGAATCAGTGCAGATTATTTAGATGTTTTCACCTGTTGATAGTCCGGCCTACAATATGCTGCCATGGCTATTGATGCAAATGCTAAACTCAAAGACAAAAGCCCTCCACACACCTGTTAAAACTGTTCTCCTCCTCCACATCAATTGTACCCAGAGTATTTCCAACACATCACAATACATTTTATAATGATGGCGAATTTCAAAAGTCATTTTGCATCTGTGTCAGCTCTGCTGTAAAACTGTTCAAACTTCTGATCCCATAAATCAATAATTTCATTGTCTAACTCTCAGCTGCTCTCCATCTCTCTTTCTCCGTATCAGAGTGCAGTGCATCATCACAGACAAAAAGCTCAGTACCCTTGTGAAAGAAAGATATCAGCCTATCACATGTCCAATAATCTGGACTCATGCAAGCAGCGAGTGTTGAGATGTGTCATACATTTGAGAAAGAGACAGACCTTGCTTTCATTTTTGTTAGAGAGGGGTTGTGGTCTCTCAAAATGAGTTCAGCTGTAATATCTGTTATTATGAACAACTTCACTGGAAGATGGCGTAAAAAGCCAGGGTAGGGAGGGGGGTGAGATGCAGTATCATTTAGAAATGGGAGTAACAATGCCCCTATAGCTTTGCTCTCATTTTTCTCAATTTCTCAGTTTCAAATCTGTGGTTTCACAAAGTTAAAGCAAATGATTGACACAGACACCCCATATCCTGCCAGAAATGTAAGCAGGTTTCCAAGTCTGTCTGAAATGCATCAGGGACATAACATAAATCTCAGTTCAAATCCATGGCGTCCAGCTGTACCAATAATTACGGCATGCACTTCAATGTTTTGGTATTCTTGAGAAAGCCATTAAACACTGAGGTCAAAGAAACTGAAAAGTCCTTGAAACTAATCTTTTACATGGTAATCTTAAGATATATAAACTTGAAGCTGTGTCTTTAAACTTCAAACAGGAACACTGTCAAATGTAATGAATGCTGAAAAGCATTTCCAGTTAAAGGTTACCTCCAAAAAGTGCAGTGATAGGGGTAAGAAGCAGCCAGAAGGCCTTTGTGTGTGCAGACAGGTTTTCTTGCTGTACAAACATGCAGATGAGTCTTTCGTGCAAGATATTAAATTATACCACTCCATTAAAAAAACAGAACCTTTTTTTAAAAAAAAACACAAAAAAAACCAACGACAAAAAAAAAACCCACGCTGAATACATTAAACCCTCATGGTGAATTTTCCAGTCAGCTCTTAGGCATCGTGATTAGACATGGCAGGCATCAGTAAAGACAGTATCTTTTCTCAGGCTGCCAAAACAAAGCATACAAGAGCAAAGGTGCAAAATTCAGTTAACTAATCTAGCTTACCTCCAAAGCCACAGGCATATCTTTGACTAATTACATTACTTTGTGGGTTAACAAGTTAAAAGCAGATGGGGAAATCTAAGTACTAACTAGATTTATGCTTTAGTACCAGAAAAACAACACTTCTATATCATCAACTAAAGAGTTGATTTTTTTTTCCATAAGCATGCAGCTTTTAGTGTTTTAGGAGGATATCTGTAATTGCCAAGTGAACACTCAAGGTTTTTTACAGTGTTCAGGTTTTATCAAGCCCACTAGTGCAAACATTCATAAATCAGCAGGAGACAGGGTTTTCAGTCAATGTGAAACTTACATTAGCTTAATTAGCTCAAGAAAAATGTTACTCAAAGTAGACTTCCTGTAATTCTTAAATTGGCCTCAATTAAAAAGGCTCCAGTATTAAGAAAGTCAAAGACAGATACTTGTCAAAAGTGGCCGAAGGCCAGTACCAAAACTAAACCCAAGAGCAGAGAACCCAGAGCGGAGGCAGCGGAGAGTTTTAATAACCTTTATTTGACTAGATGCAAACACAGTGATAACAAGAACTAACACGACATGGCATGGCATGGGACATAATAACTTGGCTTGGGGACGTAGCAACCTGGACGTGGACTAGGAGGGAAATTGAGCCAGAGAAAGGGGACTGGAGTGAGACTGGTAAAGTCTAGTGGTCACACTGAGGAGAGAGGAGAAAAGAGTTAGCGTGGGAGTAGCTACTGAGTCCAGGAAAAGGTGAGTGTAACTAAACTGATGGCTTACTTGCAGACAGAGAGAGATGAGCTTTGAGGGGAAGGGAAGGAGATGTGAGTCCGGGTGAGCAGAATGATCGAGAGGTCTGACCTGAGTTCCTAGAGGTTCCGACGAGCAGTGGTGGCAGGAGGGCAGGCAAGTGAGGCACAGAGAGACTTCCAAATGGGACACAAGTTATCCAGGAGTCTGAGAGGTGAGCTAGAGCCAGAGGTATGAGTCATGGTGAATCCAGGAAAGTTAGGTAGTTGACAAACTGGTGGTGAGGGAATGTCAATGAGGAGCTTAAATCCCTCCAGCCCAATTGCCACAAACCAGCTCCAGGTGGGTAGAGCGGATGTGGAGATGACAGCACTGCCCAGGAGCGGATACCAGGAGACTCGGGAACCTAGTGGAAATTTCTAGCACTCACCCGCACTGTGACAATACTATCATCCTGGTGCAAAAGAAATTTGTTTTACCCCAATTTTCCCTTTGGTGAGGTATTTTTTTAACTCATGTTTTGAAATTGTGTGTTCATGTCATGCAATAGTGGGGGCTCGGCCACTTTGAGGAACTCATGGATGCCGCTTTGTCTTCTTCTTTCTTCAGCAGTATCAAAGGCCTCAGTCTAAAGACCTGTTAGTAAGAATCTGGCAACCAACAGTTGGGAAGAAAAAATATGTATTCAAGTTAGCAAGTGGTTGCTGGAAGTTGGAGAATGTTGCTGGTGGAGAACGTTCGCTTTCACTGTCAAATTTGTGCCTTATCACTGTAACCTACACATTTCAAAAGGGGCAGGTTTTTTTTGTTGAAGATCCCCATTTATAGTTTGCTTCACACTTTTCACTCTTTAACTACCCCTCAGAAAGGAATTTGCTAGTGTTTGCAGCCAAGTCAGAATCTACCAATTTCATGCCAGCAACCGCCAGCAACCACTTGCAACTAGTTGTAAAATTTACACATATATTCCCAGGCGACCGGTAGTTGCCATGTGTCACAGACCAGTTTATAAGCCTGAATGAATTGGGCTTTAGCAACTGATTTCATAGCAACTGGCAGAAACCTGAAGCAGCCACTCACAACTGATCAGGGAACACACATTGTTGTCCATTAACAATGGTTTCCAGGTGGTCACTAACTGGTCTCTAGACCTGTTCAGTTTCCCCAGTGAGAACATTTGTTTTCAGCCCTTTTTCACTAACCAAAGTTATCACCCAGTTTATTATATCAATAAATTTACAGATGAAGCTTGCTAACTAAGTAACAACAACAACACGTCAATACCAAGATGCTCAGTTTGAGGCTTCAAAACAATAGATGAAGTCATGCAACCTTTGCAGGCAATATCTCATCTAAGGAAGTGAGCAAAGTGTCTTTCATTGTTTGGAAATTGCCATTTATTATCCATTTACTGTATATGGATGATGAGTCATGACAGTACTGTATATGATATACAGTACTGTCGTGACTCATCATAAAGTAATTATACTCTAATTTCATTTAAAGGGTCTCTTGCGATTACTACTATTGCCAGCATATGTTATTACTGATTGCCTAAACAGAAATTTCACTGACTTCAAGAGACTGAAAAATTGACTGAAAACAAAGAAGTTCATAAAACTGACAACTGAGGAACAATTTCTTACACTCTCTAAAGTTATTTCTTCAAATCTGACAAGTCCACGTCAATACCCATGCACAACTGACAATTTCACCACTCTGTATCATAAATAACTCAAAAGAGTGACAGCGTAGTTTCCATCAGAAAGTGGGGAAAAAGGAATTGGGAAATGATTGTGAGCATTTGTTTCCAGAGGTCTTTTCTTGGTGTCATTGTGTTGATTATGCTTATTTATATTGCATGTTGACAGCCTAATAAAAAAATACATGCAGAACACTTTATCACAAAGCTGTCTAATTTTGCTAAACTGACATCATCCACGGTAATCACACTGTAATTCACATTTAGCCACATATTCCTCACAGCAACATTTCACACCACAGGTAGCTAACCGTGTCTATGACTCAGATTACAAAGCAATCAACTAATTGTCACTTCTTGCTCACATTCTACCTACAACCCATCCTGAGGATATTTATTTGGCATTTAAATATTCATTGTCCTTTATACAGTTGACTCTCTTGACTCTTGGGATGTTTATTTGAAAATGAAAGAAGCACTAGACAGTTCACAAAAGACAGATATAACCTTTTAAAGCAGATTTATTCAAAAAGGGCAATATTACCTCTAATGGTTTAAAATGTAAGGTACAGAAAGGGAAGCCTAACACTATTAGCTAGATACAAAACCATCTCATGCTTTGCCTACATTTGAAAAAAGGAATAATAATTCCACTGTGATATTATCTAATCTAAAGACAAATGCGAGATATTTTACAGACCCCATCAGCTGACAGACAGTGGATCATATTTGTCGACTTAAATTTAAAGACCAGGCAGGTAAGGTCAAACACAAGATCTCAAATGCTACTGTTGTCCTCACTTTATTCATATAGTTGTAGCTCTGGGTTGATCTCTACTAATTCCTTGAGGAAATAGCTGTCTTTCTAGCTGCTAGTTGAGGAGAGGCTTTAGAGAACCTGGCACTGGATTCCTCTCATCTTCTTTCAACACTAAAGCATGTGGTCTATCAGTACAGCTAACTAATGAATGCAAAGGCATTGACCCTTTTCTATAGGCTTAGGGGCTATTTAATTTGATAATGTGAAGGAAAATGAGGATGCGCTCAGGCTCACAACCAGTTAGTACACACAGTAATCACAAGGGCCTACAGGGCCACAAGTTCTCCACTCATGCAACTTCACGCTATCACACACCCAGCGACAGAAAATTTAAAGACCAGGCAGGTAAGGTCAAACACAAGATCTCAAATGCTACTGTTGTCCTCACTTTATTCATATATTTGTAGCTCTGGGTTGATCTCCACTAATTCCTCAAGGAAATAGCTGTCTTTCTA
>VVHJ01035327.1:6001-22069 GCA_015107715.1 Tylochromis polylepis
GGAAAAAAAGCAAAAAAAAAAAAAAAAAGGAATATAGAAAAAAGTAATACAGCCCCATACGTTTCCAACTTTTGCTTAAAAAAAAAGGAAAGAAAAACTTGAAGCATTTAATTGTAAACTTAAAGATTTACATTTGATAAAATAAGCTGAGTGAGTCAGAAATTAAATATCAGAGTGCACACGGCATATGACTCAAATCTTGTTCTTTCTTCTGTATTAGCTTTTTGTTTTACTTCTCTGTTACATCGGTAGTTTTTTATTTTTTTATAAATTTCATGGCTTTCACATCCAGTGGAAGGATTTTATTTTATTCTAACTGTTTACATATTATTCAAGAGAGGTGAGGCCAAAGAGAATTAGTGTTTTACCATCTTTTAGCCCAAGCGTCCTGATATAGTGCACTCAACCTCTTTTATGGACTCAGCAGGACGCTGAGCAGCGAGTCCTGCATAAGTTGGCAGTTGAAATCTGTCAACTTGTATGATGACTGCCCAAAAAAAGAAAAATATATCATATATAAGTTGGTGATTTTTTTAAAATCCATTATATTTAAAGCATTCATATCTTGGTATGCTGAGATCACACACTCCAGCAGCAAAGAGAACAGACCCTGGATGTCAAAGGTTTGAATAGTGCAGCTTTTCACCACGGATCGGATTGTCAGAGCTTCCACTCAATCGACAATGTAGCAAACCCTTACGGCACGTCCTGTGGGTGGTGGGCCCACGGGAGGTCAGACCCATGTAGCTGTTCAGGCTAAGACACCCACCCTTGAGCCAACGCCAGACTGGGACCCTGGTAACCCTCTCTCCCAGGATGAACTGGTCCCTTGACTGGTCTCTTTGTCAGCATAGGGGTTTTCTGAATTTGTTTGGCCCCTCACCGACCACATCGAACGGAGCTAGTTGAGGTGGTTCAGGCATATGACTAGGGTGGGCCTCCTGGACGCCTCTGAGACAATGTATTTTCAGGATGTCCAAGCAAAAGGTGTCCCAGGGCAGACTAAGGATATGCTGCAGAGATTCTCTCTCTCAGATGGCTTAGAAACACCTTAATGTTCCCTGGATGAGCTGAAAGCGGAGGCGAGAGAGAGCAAGAAATGAGTTTCCCTGCTTAGACTGCAGTCCGATTGATTGGGAGGGATGGATCAGGATGGATATACAGATGCTTTTATCTCTCTTTAATGCGTTTTTGGAATGTGAAGGTGATTCATGTAGGGTTATACTAACTTTTTCCATGTGACCGATTTGTTGTTTTGTACGTTTAAGTTATGAATAGGACCAAAAAAGGTCAATTTTGTGTGTTATTCTTGAGTGAATCATGATTATACCTACACAAAGTTCCACAGATGGATAAGTGTTTGCTTATTTCTAAATTTCTAAAGTTATTTTTTCACAATGACTTCAGTTGAAAAGGAGAAAAAAATGAGTGAAAAAGCAATTTCTAAAGCTATAAAGTAATTTGTGCTTTCTTAGCCAACCAGGCCAACTGGTCATCAAAAATTTAAGACAGAAGAAAGCACCTATATAGAAATACCAAAGAAATTATAAATATGAGGACAGGAATGACAAATCCAAAACGCAGCATATTTAATCAAAATTATCCAACAAAAACCTTGTCTCAATAACTACATAGAAGACCACCAAAAAGGATGTGAAAGCATTAAAGAGCAACAGCTGAAGGAGAGGAGAAAGAAGCAGGGCAATTTACCATCTCGGATGATGTCAAGAGGCAGCCAGGGCCATACTGTCCAAATAAAGATGGGCAACCATATCACATATCACAGAGCAAATGAACACCGGAGTGATCAAACAAATGTGGGCACATAAACCAAAACACACAAGCACACACAACCCAATTCTAACAGCAGACCCATCCACCAGTAACCATTCCCCTGTCAGATCATTTAAAATTCACACAAATCCGTCTAATCCAGGCTCTGCCTTCCCAATGTGCAGCATCTGCTGAAAAATCAATGCAGCTGCAGCATTCCACATAATTCACAGCCTCTTAAATTCACATCCAGTGAAGTCACTTCCTGTACCTCGGGTTATCACTGACACTCCTCTTCCTGTTAGGAGGGCAGCAGCCCTCTGGGGAGATCTGAGCCCTGTGAGTTTGTGAGTGCGTGCGTGCGTGTGTAAAGCGGGCAAAGAAAGTGCGTCTTTGTTGTGGCTCATTTGGCAGTATAACAAACCTGTCAAGTTTTGGAACAAATTGTTGTGGGTGTGCACAGATGAAAGAACTCTTGCAGTATTTTAAAGTGCTCTGCTTTCAGATGTATAAACTCTTCTCATCAAACGAATGTGCAATTGTGCAGCAGAAATAGTTCTGTAAACTTGAAGGCCACTTCTTGAACTCGTTACATTGTAAGGCTTAAATTTCTCTGTGAATACGATCGCAGAGTCGACAGCAGTTTCAGCTATCAAATTCTGCACTGTACTTAGTAAACAAGGTTAATGCGGCTCCCAGGTTGACTATTGTGAAGGAGCGTGAATAGAAAGAGTGGCAGATAAAAGAAGAATAAGCAACATAAGAATGATGGCATTGTTGTTCCAAGAAAACAATTATCTGGCGTATCTGCTCATAGAAGTTATATATGGGCTACACTTACAAGCTGAAAAGCATGTTCCTGCTAACACGCACATTAAAGAGCCACAATCCGATATTCATTTGACAGCTAACCTTCAGTGACGTGACAGAGCTGCCATTAGAGAAGACAACGGGAGTCAAAGGTCATGCAGAAGAAGAATAACTTCTTTTTGGGATCCAATAATAGGCAACACTCGACATAGTCATCGTCATAACCAAGAAAAAAGGACATCCTGAAATTCGTATGCAAGCTCCTTAACACGGGGAGTGGAAATTGATTAGAAGAGCCTGTGTGCTGTTACCTGGTAATCAGCTATTGATTGTGGAGAGGCTTTTTGTCTTGCAGTGTGTCTACAAGACTCTTGGGAGATGACCTGAAGATTGAGGTAAAATGCAGTGGTTCTTAGATGCTAATCTAGTGCCACTGGGGTTTTGTGTCCAACAAGTGTGCCCGTTTCCTGGTGTCTGCTTAACAATTAAAAGCCATCCTTGTCTTGTGGTAGGTCAGATCATTTAAAATGTGACAAGTAGTAGAAAATGTTTATCTTCGATTAACAGCAGCTTAATATACCACTCACATTGCCATAAAGACTAAGCAGCAAGGCAGACATCAAACAGAAATCAAATAAATGGTAATAGCTTTGTTTCCTATAAGCCACTTGTGCATAGGTGGGCATTTTAAATCTAACAAGGTGAAGGCAAGCTTGCCACAAACAATAAAAATAAAATACAGAGTAGTAATTGTACAACAGAATATGTCAATAGCTTCTAGGTGTGTGTTGGCTAAATAGTATTAAAAAACAAAAACAAGGTCTGACTGTTTTATGTCAGTAAGATTATAGTTCTAGTACAGTTTAACTAAAACAGAGGTCTCACTTATTAATAGAAAGCAATTAATCCCTGGATAGCAGACGTTTGGAAGTTTAAAAAAAAAAAAGGAATAAGGAGTCATTGAATTGTGAGCACTATTAACTTTCTGGATTAAAAAAAAGAAGAAGAAAAATCACAGGCCTGCTGAGGGTTTTTATCACCCTGCTCTTCACTAGCATTCAAAGACTTCTCCCTCTCCATCCTTCCCTTTCATTACCATTTTCCTCCAGCGGCCCATCTCTTTCACTTTATCTCCACTCTTTGCCACTATTTGAAGTGAAGGCATCTAGGTAAAGCCATCTAGGAACAGAAGATCTTGACCGTTGTGGGTGGTCTGCCGGCATGTCGCCGCATCACATCACAACAGAAATTTAAAAGGAAGAAAAAAAAAGGAAGAAAAAAGTCGATGTGACGTGATTGCTTCTGAGGCGTCTGTCGCCTCCACGCCAGGCTGCCGGAGAAATACACTTTGAACATGAGCCTGACACCTGCTGTGTTTGGTGGGGAGGAAAGAGGCCTCAGAAGGTTAGGTGACTGGACCAATTAGTGTGCTCCAATAATGAACAGTAGGAGACCACCGTGTGAAGGACTGTCCTGTGGTGCTATGGAGCCAGTGTCATAACAGTGGGTGAGTACAGGTTATAAGTAGGAAATGAAAGTGTAATGGTAGAAAGGCAAGAACAAAAATATTGTGTTACACAATGAGCCCACTAGCATATATTCAAATTACATCTCAAACACATTGATATTCTCAAAGAAAATGAAAGGCATTATGATAATGGCTTAAAAGCAGCACATTGTCACACTCTGTGGGGCTGGCCTGGAGCAACAAACCACACAAGAACAGGACTGATGGATAAAGGAAATGGCGATGATGATAAATTATTGCATACTTATGTCGATGAAGGAGGAAAAAGTTGGAAAACAATCAGCAAATGCTTTAAATCAAAAGAATGGAAGAACGAGAGGGCCCTCAAGAAAGCAACAACAGAGACAAATGTGCACAAAGTGACACATTTAGCTACGAAGGCATGAAGGGAATAATTTGTTTTCACCAGAGAAAATAAACAGATGAATAATGGGTAGTGTGGGAAAGAGTGCCTTCATATCCTCCACCTTAAAAAAGAAGAAGAAGAAGAAAAAAGAAAAAAAACATTAACAAGTTTCTGGTAACTGTCTTCAAAGTTCACTTGGTGATTCTTTACTTCCAGTGAATTGCATAATTACGCAGATCAACAATACCTCCTACTCACCCTGTCACACTATCCTAGTCAAGCAAACCAACTGCTACACATATTGTTTTTAAGAGAAAGCAAATCGCTGATACATTTGCTTCATATAATAGTTGTGCCTCGCTTTTTTCAGCCATCAACATCAAATATTATCGATGTCCTCAAGTAGCAAACTAAAGAAAACACCCTTCAAAGATACTCAACCTTAAAATCTTCAGACAGTGAACTCATAGAACCTGACCGACTCTTCACATATTGTTTACAATTGCCTTTTTATTGAAGTTTGAAACATGCTGTTCAGCTTTGGTGTGACATTTACTTTCCCATCTGTCTGAAGCAATTTTATTTAGAGCCTGCATCACTCAGTGAAGAGGAAGGTTTTCCAAATTGGGGTGGCCGTGCTGGTTGGCGTCCAGCTTTGAGGGTGCACAGACAACAATTTGACAGCTTCTGTGTACCTTCAAATAACTGATGCATCGATCATACGGATAGCCAAGCTGGGATTTCAAGATGATGTCTGGATAAGAATTAGAGCTTCATTACAGTAAGGAGAGAAAAAAAAGGATCAATAACCACAATCCATACTCTATTCCTAATTTAATGACAACACTATGGTGACTGTCATCAACCACTGAAACGGCATACAGGGAACAAGAACAGAGTTGATGATAGATGATGCACATTTCCATAAAATCTCATGGTGTAGGGGTCTAACCGCCTACAGACACAGTTCCTGTCTAACCCCTCAGGGATGAGCTGCTGGGTGGGACTCACAACAGAGCTTCAGTTCAGAGGAAAGATAAGACCACAGAGTTTCCAAAGGCCAAACCCTACACCGGTACAGCTGTGAAATTTCATGAGAAACAAAAAAAAACAAACAAAAAAAACACCAGATTTCCATTTGATTAACTCCTCAACATGATTTAGTCTTTGAAAAAGCACCAGCGAGGGGTAAAAGCCCTTACACCAGCCTCCAAGCATCTATACCTAACAAAGTGGTACATCCATTTACTGTAGAGCTTCTAAAATAAAAATAATTCAGCTAGATGCCTTCTTATTGCTTTGTATTGGAAAAGACATGAGTGACAATTAACGTCACAAAGAAGGCACTTAAACTTCAGATTAAGAAAAAAGGAAATGTCAAGAAGGAGAATAATTCAACAAGGGAATTGGATTTTTGCAAGTATTTCAGCCAAGCTACATAATGAATGTTTGGCCTGGCAGCAAAGATGCTAATAAGAACCCCCACCCTCCCCAAAAAACTGACAAAAATCCTGGGAGGCAAGAAGTCGATGTCCAATAAAACAGCGAAAATGGGGATAAAACCATAAATATGTAATAATACATATTGCATATGGTGCTGGAAACTGAGGCGGTGAAGCCTTTCCACAGCCTCTGAGGATCCAAACAGACTGATATTTTTGCATAACTGCTCTGACAAGCGCTGTAAAACTTTCGCGGCTCAGCAAAAATACGCCCAAAATTCCTTCTCTTACAACTCCTTACTGCAAGTACTTCCTAGTTTTGTAAATCAGACCCTACTGAGATTTAAAGAAACACTAAGATTTCTTTGCAAAAAACACTATTAGACCCGTGTCAAGTTGAAAACAAAGTTGGCAGTGTTTACTGAATACAAAATAAAGACGCGAGACAGAAAAACCTGTGCCGAGGATATGAGGCCCTGCGGAGGAAGCGATGACACTGACATAGTGGGCGCCTAAGTGTATGATGAGATCTTTTTATTGCAATGCAGTTTTGTGGTTATACAGCCTGTGGGCTCCCTCTACACCCCGGCTTTTCCATCCTACCCCTTCATATAAACTTTTCATCCCATTTCTTGGCCATATTTATCTTTCTCCACTGCTCCTGTTAACTCCAACTCCTCTTTTTTTTTATCCTCCTTCTCAACCTCTATCTCCTACTTTCAGCACCTTTGTTCCATCCTATTTATCTTTTTATTTTCTGTCATCTCCACCTCCTAGTTAGTTTACTGCCCAGGGAAGGTGAGTGAGATATCCAACCCCCACAAGCCGGCCTCTTGCTGAGCTCCCATCACCACAACAACAGGCTGGGCTGATGGTTGGCTTATTACTTCCTGGAATGTTTACTGTAGGAAAGCGGTCTCAGTCCACATCATTGACGTCTTCTGTCGTGCTGCGACAAATTACTTTACCCATCACTCAAGCATGACTCTGTCTGGAGTCACTGTCTTCATTTGTCTTCCTCCCTTCCCTCAATTGACTACTGTCCAAACATTCACTACATGTTGCTATTTCAGACCACCAGTCAGGAACCATTTGCTGTTGCTAGACTGAAATGACTTGTTTGATGGTGTGTAATCCTCCATGTCCTGATATCCAGTTTACCCATCGCATTTAAGAAAGCTCTGACTCTGTGTCATCTCAGCAGGGGCAAGTTTTTACCCTGGTTTAAACAGCTTCAATTGTCATGTACATGCCTGAAGTTTATTATTCCGTCTCCCACTGAGACTCCATTACAAGTTGTGATGAATGCCATCAGCATACAGCTGCAACTTTACTTCCCGAAGACGTCCTGTGCAGTGCAACAACTTAATATAAGACGTGGACTCAATTTTCTTCCCACGGATGAGCAATGAGCCACTTTTTACACTCCGCTGGGTATAAGGTGAAAATAAAAGAAGTGAGTGTGTTCTGTGGACTGCATGGTTTTTCTCCCAAGTTCTTGATCTCCAGAGACGCATGGATCTTTTCCATCAGTGACAAAAGCAATATTCTGCAGTCAACCACAAAGATCTTTTTCCTAACTGAATAACCTTTTCCCCCCCATTTTCTCTCATCTCACTGACATTTCCCTGTTGACTTTCACATGATAATCTGTCTCTTCATGGCCTTATCAAGCTTCTCTCCAGGGATCAGGTCCAGTTCTAAGCTATAAAGCCAGGACACCACACGTCTCCAACCCTACATGTGCTGCTGCTCCCACCAGAGGATGAATAAGGACCGCTATAAGAAACTTATTCCACTTTTAAGCATGTGGAATTCTGCTAGAGTTTGAGAGATATCAGCTGCCAACACCAGATATCTTCGGGGCTCTGCTGTCACTAGTGCCATTCGGCAGTTTTTTTGCACTCTGAACACTGATGTCAGCTGGCAACAAGCAAAAAACAAACTGCATTCAAAAGTTAAGTATGAGCAAGGATCCCAAAAGTTTAACCAGCTGCCCAAATAATTCAAATATATTACAATGCATCAGCACTCCTTAAACGAAACTCAATTGCACAGCTTCCCTCTGTCTGACCGACATACAGGGTCATGCAGAGACAACTGTCAGCAGATTACATGCTTTACCGCTTCACATAATGCTGAACAATAAATCCAACCAATAATTCATCAGACTAATAAGTTACACATTTGACTCCACAGACAACTTCTTCCTGCTACTAATGAGACATATTCTGTCAGACGATAACTGAGGCGCGAACGGAATTCTGAAGATTTACTGAGCTGGAATAACATCCTAACCTCACTGCTGTTTTGTATGTGATGCCCCCTGAAACAGAAAAATAACCACTTGTCCAATCAAGGGGAGGAGAAGAACATGGAGTAATTTAGGCAAACTGCAGACCATCTGGGGCACTGAGATTATTTAAACAAAAACAGAGGGGCAGGAAAGGTATCATCAGTCTGACAACCAGTAGGTTTTTGACTCCGTTAGAGGCAGCAGAAGTAACAAAGTGCTGTTTAAACTAAAGATCAATGTGGGAATCAAGATATCAAGACTGTGAAACCAGACAGCCCCACCGATGCCTACCTTTATTCTTCAACACATTCTGCATTCTCCCGCAAACTTTCGCGTAATTTCTTTAAGTAGTCTTCAGGAATAGTTCTAAAGGCTTCTTGAAGGACATTCAAAGCTCTTCTTTGGATGTTGTCTGCCTTTTGTTTTGTTCTCTGTCAAGATGATCCCACACTGCTTAAATATTGTTAAGGTTTGGGCTCTGGGGAGGCTGATCTATGAATGATAGTGTTCCATTGTGCGTTTTTCTATCCAGGTATGGTTTTATTGCACTTCGTTCAGAATCCCTGTCATGCTGAAAAATGAAACTGTTGTCAATCAAACGCTTTCCTGATGGTATTGTACAGTGGATCAAAATCTGATGGCACTGTTCTGCTTTCATAATTCCATCAATTTAGACAAGTTCCCCAACACCACTTGCTGAAATGCAGCCCCAAACCTTGAAAGCACCTCCACTGTGTTTTCCAGATGGATGCAGACACTCACCGTTGTACCTCTTGCCTAACCTCCTCCAAGATTTGAACCAAAAAATTAAAATTTGGATTAACTCCACACTATTTAAGACCGGCTGTCATCGATTTTAGTTTTGTAGTTTTGTTCCCTTCCCGAAGAATGTGTTCTTGACGGCCAACATCCCACTGAGACTATTTTTGATGAGGCTTTATCGAACAGTAGATGGATCAATTGAAGGACCAAATGCATCTCTCAGGTCTCGTGTCAGGTCTTTGCTTCATCTGCTGTAAATATTTTTAGGTCAGCCATTTTTTTCTTTTGTCCTTCACTTGTCAAATTTCTTTGTTTTTAGAATACACACAATGTTGATATGTTTTCAGCTTATAACTCTTTGGGAGTTACCTTGTCAGTGCATAAATACTATTTTATGCCTGTTAAACTTTTATCTTTGGAGATTTGGCTAAAGAAATGAGAACATATAATGTTTTTGCAACAGGCTGCTAATAAAGTGCTAAAAAGATGCCATTTATTGCTTTCCTAAGTTGTCCGTTATGTGAAAATGCTTAGGTACAAGGAATGGACTGAAAGAGAGCGAAAAAGCAGCCAATGTCTAAAGAAAAACTTTGAAACATCTTCAGAAAGCCTCAGAAAGCGCAAAAAAATTTACAATAAAGTCTGGCTCTTGGAAGCAAAATACAAAGAAATGAGGGGTGACTTAAGACTTCTGCACAGTATTATACATGAAGTTAGCTTTTAATGGGTCAAACGGTCGTCTCTCGGCACATCACGCTGATGTGACATTGTTTCAGGGAACTAAAAACTTGAAGTCATTAATTACTGCTGCTCTTTGATCTCCCATAACAAACTACATGGAAGTCACACACTCTATTCTGTGCACTTTCATCATTCCTTTCACTGACATTTCATGACACCCACGAACACACACAAAGAGCACACAGTTTATCATGTCCTCTACTGATGGGATCGGGGATGATATGATAAAACTCCCTCTCTCTATTTCCTGTTGAGACAGGGTCACTTTAGGACGAGCGAGAGTACAGACACGCACGTAGTGGATGTCAGATGAATATGGGAGCATGAATGCATTTATTACCAGGGTCATTCAAGTAAATAGCTGTGATGCAGCATGCCGCTATTTTGGAGGAACATCATGTTCCATGTTATGTGGTCGTCTCCACGGGACTCCTGTGAAAAACACAAAGCCAATAAGAGTGACAGCTTGATATGATGGTGGAATTTTATAGTTATCAGTAGTCGGCCCAAGTAGCATTGGTATTGATATGGCTTCAATATAGCGGATATGGGCCGTGTGATTTGCAACAGCACACACCCAATCAGCACAACTTTGTTCAGTAGTACGTTTAAAACAGTGTAGCGTGTCAAAATTTATTTATTTTCAAAATATTGGCAGACTGTAAATGAGCTCTCTAGAGGACATACATTGTTTGACAGGGCCAATTATAGAGGATTTGTCTCGTCTGTGTATAGGCCCAAAAAGATTGATTGGGGTACACAAATCTGTTCTGTATGTTACTCGGCTTTTACTGAAAAGTCACTAAACCCCCCTTAGATCAATCAAACAGAAAAGTTTGCTCTTTTGCCCCGACAAAGTTTGTGCCGATCCAATCACAATGCTATATGATAGAAAGGGAAGGAAGTGGAAGCCCTTCTAACTTTGTTTTTCTGCATGCATTACACTAACGTGTCCTCACAGAGGAAATCAGGGCAGATGTAATCTGCTTTCAGTCAAATATATGAAGAGAGGACATGGTGACACAGCTCTGAACTTGTACTCACAAGTACACCAGAGGGTTATTCAAATGAATCCATGCAAGGGACAGGGGGAGGTGGGGGAGATCAGAAACACAGCGTGCAGCCCTGAAAAAAGACTGACATTTCCTTTTCGCCTTGATTCGCACAGAAGGAAATCGTTTTCAGCCTGTGTGAAAATATACACATCCCCCAGTCTGATCTGTCTGTGCCTTTTCTCTTCCCCTGACTTTCTAGCTGATCAAACAAAACCCAGGCTCTCTAGAGCAGCGTCGTAAGATGAGCTAGAGTCTTCAGAGCAAGGAAAACTCAATTAGTATAATTAGATGGAAAGACACAAACAATCAGCATGCAAAAGCAAGACTGAGAGAGAGGTGTACTGAAAGAAAAACATTGTGCGCCTTTTGCAGCAGGTCTGTGTTGAGAGGGTGAATGTCTGGGAGTTTGTGACTGCAGGAGCACGCCACTGAAACACTGTGGGATGTGTGCGCTAAACCTAAAAGCAGAAGTTAATGAACAAACAACAGCTGCTTCCATCGCTGAGGAGCAGGAGCAGGACGAGTGGGAGGAAAATGAGCAAGATGAGGAGAAAAGGACAGGAAGACTACTTGTGCTCATCTGGGCCTCTGTGGTGTGTGCGAGCTGTGCCTCAGTACTTCAAATGAAGATGGGAGAGTGTAGGTAGGGCGGGAATAGTGACACACACGCGCACACACACAGACTGGGCCAGCCCCGTGGAGGCTCCGACACACGTTTCTCAAGCAGCACTGAAGGAGGCACAAATGTTATGTAAGTATGCCTTGTGACTTCAAAGCCACAGATGGATGCATGTTAAACATCCTTCTGCCTTCCCAGGGAGACCTGTCTGAGTCATGCAGGGTCATAAGATGAGCCAAGGACATGACAAAGTGAGACCAACCATATTACATCTAAAGTGATAGGAGAGTAATGAGTTAGTCAGCATTACTGTCACAAGTGTGCAAAATCACAAAGCAGGGACTTCAGGGAATCAGATGACCACACAGAGAGGAGAGAACATGTTAACAAGATATCTTCAGAAAAATGAGAGGCTAAATAAGCCTAAATGAAATATGACTCACTGCCCATCCAGTGTCTTCAAATGTACCTTTATTGGGGAAACAAGTATGTTTCATATTTACACTTGTGAACATAACTCATCACTTTTGGTCGATGTTCTTGGTCAGTTTCCCAGAAACCGCTGGGAAACAATCTGCTAATAGGTGCACCAGTGGGAACTTTTTTATCATTACTGCATCTGAAAAAAATATTGGTTTTCTGTTATTGCCGGACTGTCAAGTGGTGTGTGAGTGTTTACATGAAGCACGTTCATTTAGTCACAAGTAAAATGCGGCTTGACGAATAGAACAAACAAGAAAGTTAGAAATGCGTTAACAGAAGGACTAAAAACACCTGAATATCAAAGACTAAGAGGTGTAACCAAGGCTACTAGTGTACAACTGAAAACCATGATCAAAAAGACTTTCAGGAACTGAAATTACACAAGCTAACACCAGATGACAATCCAGCATAAAACCAACTAAAGGCAAATTGGCGAGTGAAAAAAGCCGAAGCAGCATAGTCAAAATGTGACCAAATTTCATACTTCACAGGACCCTCATTGGTCAAAATTCCCAAAGGCAATTTTAAAGACCCAAAAGCCAAAGTTAGATTTCCTATCCTGCTGATAAATTAGTGTTTCAGCTTCGTCGTAATTTCAGTTCTTTGCTGAGCAGCAGAGTCAGACGAGGATTAAGAAAAACAGATAAACAGTGCTAAACATGGAAAAGTGGGGGCTGATATCAATGTTCCCTCAGATTTTCTTTTTTGTGATGAGTATTCACGCGCACACACACACACATATATACTGTCTCCTTTTTAATCTGTAAGTGGTGCCTTTGATCTGCCTCAATGAGGAAACGCATATTCAAAGGCAGCGAGAGCGGGAGATGAAAGGCCTGTCCAATTATGGTGAAGTAAAGCGACTCCCGAAATATGCAGCTGTTCATAAACACTTGTACACATTAGTTTGATACGCTGCAAAAAGTCCATACGCTAACACATTTACAGCTCTGCGGAGGTAAGAGATCATTTTGAATACATAAATGAATCCTGCTAATCATTCAAACAGAGAGAGGGCATAATCTGACAGATAATTACAACAAAACATGTCAACGGTAAAGAAAAACAAGACAAAACTGTTAGAACAGAGCTGTAAGAATGCAAATAAGGTGATTAGAAATAAAAAATTAAAATTAAAAGAGAGAGAGAGAGATTGAGAGCGAGAGAGAGAGAGAGAAATAATTCATTAATAAACCAGACGACAACCAGGTGAGTCTGTGACCAGCTCGGGTGTCTTATATTCTAAAAACCTACCTACAGTAGTTTGGATTATCAGTCTGTAGTGTAGCATTGTGCAGTACAGTCTATATGGCACATTGTCTATATTTATTCATCACAGCAACTATAATCCTCTAGTCACTCTGTAATCTCCTTCATTAGGCTCCATCCTACCAAGCAATCAATTACCAGGACAGACTTAATGATATAAACAAACTCAAATGAAAAGCTGAATAAAAGAGATACAACAGTGTAACTAAATGACTTTTTAAGAGTATTGTATGTAGTTAGCTTTCTATTTGTGCCATGGCACCAATTTTATGCTCAATCTAAATGGATTGTTCTTTGGATGAATGGATTTCTGTGGATTACTTGTTAGCTTGTTATCAATTTCATGGTTTGTTTCAAAGGCTTGTCTAATCACGAGGCTTCTGATATTACAGCTTTAACATGCAGATGCTTGAAGTGGAGCAAAAAGCTGACACACCAAAAGCAGATGAATCTATCCTACATTTAAAATTCATTTTGCATCTGGTAATGCAGAAGTGATATAACAAATTACCAATGCGGCATGTAACACATTATCGCCAACAGAATTTATTTTACTTTATGCTATTTATGAATAGCATCTGACATGCATCAAGGCTGTTAATCTGCAGTCGTGCTGCTGTTAAAAACAACAACAACACTAATGTACCAATGTACCCAGCAAAGCACATTAGTGCAGCATGTTAGCGCGCTACCTTTTTTATTTAGCATGTTAAAAGGACAGCTGGCACTTATATAAATATGACAGTTTTGCAGACACATGTAAGCATTAGGAAAATTTAATTTAAGACATAATATCGGCACTATGTAAAAATTTTAAAGGATCCACAAACATATTACACATCATCCTGAGGGAGACATGAATACACACAACAAAAATAAAGGCAATCCATCCAACAGATGCAGGATTTCAATTAAAACAAAAATGCCAGCATTATAGAGGACTGGAACCAACAGATCAAATTAGTGAAATGAAATATTACATTAATAAATATTACATCTGGCTGAAGACTTTTGTATGTGGAGTTTGCATGCTCTCCCTGTGCCTGTGTGGGTTTTCTCTGAGTACTCTAGCTTTCTTCCACTGTACAAAGACATGAGTGGGGTTTAGGTTACGTGGTCAATGAATGGTCATCTGTCTCTCTGCGTTAGTCCCGTGACAGCCCGGTAACCTGTCCAAGGCGTACCCCTGCCTCTCGCCCTATGACCACCATCCTCATGACCCTGAATTGGATAAGTGGAAGAAGATGGATGGCTGCATGAAAACACTGACATGTTGGTGGCAGCAGGTAGTCAGAAGTCATTATGGTTCATGTTCCCTTTTGGTCAATCCAACATGTATTCTATGTGTTATACCTCGTTTCGCTCCTTCGGGGAACAAAATTTACACTCCATTTTTGGGACCAAATTTGATGGCAGCTCACTCAAGAGTTATTGGAGACATTTTAGTTTGGATTTAACTGGTGGACCAACAAAACAAAATATGAAATTAAACTGCTTAACTGGTGGGTCGTTGTTATACTCGAGGCACTCAAGTCTGTCAAATGGTAAAAAAGAAGAAAAAAAAAGAAAAAAAGTCCATAAATGAATTAACCTTTCATATCACGTCATCTCCTTTCAGATCAAACATCCTCTGCTACAATCATGATAAACCTTTTAATGTCGAACATACTAATGCATCAGTGCTTAATGTGGGTCATTCTAAGTAGCAGTAATAGATGTCTGGGATAAGTCAGAGATGACCGCCAAGATCCATTTTAATGTGTGCCCCATTTGCATGTATTTTGTGCTTTAGGCTATAACTGGTGTCAGCTGCTGCTCACCTTTTGATACCCAATTAACCCTCCTCTAACCCCCTGTACTTTTAGCAGCTGTATTAAGAAAAAGAAAAGAAAAGAAAAGAAAAGAAAAGAAAAGAAAAGAGCACGACTGATTGAAACCAGGAAAGAAAAAGAAGTTTAATTTTTGTTTGCTGACTTTCTGTTGCAGACTTGGTAGTCTGCAACAGAAAGTAGGGGAAAACAGAAGTCAGCCACAGGGAAGATGAGAAATAATAACTTTGTTCTTGTTTTTGTTTGTTGGAACTAAGTAAAAGTCTAAAGCACTGAAGCTGCAGTGATTGCAACAGACCTGTGAAATTCATTTCATCATACTCCTAACCGGCACAGTAAACAGAAGAGAGAGGTCCAGATATACCGAGTGGCACGAGATAATTAATCATCTGTAGGAGGTCTCCCAGAGTCTGCTATTGCTGAGCAAATGAAAGTGTTTGACTGCACGTAACAGATTTATAACATGACATGTTAATTAAAACTCAAGGTATACTGGTCTGTAGTGCAATTACAGAGACTCTTTAAAAGTCAATTCATTCACTCAGCACATAGGTTCCTTGCAGCACAACCACTCTTTTTGCAACTGTATAATGTATATTATCATATGCATGTTTCGGTTTGGCAGCATTAAAAAATAAATAAATAATAATAATACACTTTCCCATTTTAATGAAGCCTGAAATGCTGAGCTGTTCTCTCTGTCGATAACAGCCTCAGTAATTGAAGCTAGGATGTGGCTGAGATCCGATTTTCAAGGCTGAAAAATAATAAAATAATAACATGCTTTGAAGAATCCAGGACACCCTGGTGATAGATGTTTACCATCACAATCTTCCAAACACACTCAGACACTTTCAAAATTTTGTGATGGCCTTGACCGAGTTGGCTTAATGCAGACAAAACAGTAGGCACAAAAATACGTTACTGAAAGTGGAAAAAGAAAAAAGAAAAAAAAAAACTTGGTTACTATTGACTTCAAAGCTATAGTCACTTTATCTGATTAAAGGAAAGTGGATTATATTTTTTTAAAACCAAATTTGATGTTCCAAGTCTCAGCAGTTTTTTATTTTTCTATTTTTTTTTTTTCTATTTACTAGTCTCCCCCCCCCCCTTCT
>VVHJ01035328.1:0-25616 GCA_015107715.1 Tylochromis polylepis
CTTGAAATCAATGATGTTTGAATATTATAAGAAGGTGCAAAAAGTGAATACGACTGAAAATTATATTTCAGTGTGGATATAGTTAAATTTAAGCTGAAAGTAAATTGTTGATTAAACATAGTTTAAACTTGCTTGACTTTGTTTTGGACTATTTAATGATTAATTGCCAGGAAGTTGAAAGCCATTCTTATTAAAGCAGGATGTGAAACTTTCCTTCAGATGAGCCTGTGCTGGTTAACTGAATCAGTAATGGAGCTGCTGCTGCCGATCCTTTTTGGCTTTCTTGCTTGTGTGGTCAGAGAGCAAAGGATGACTGCATTTCAGCTGTCTTGTATATAATCACTTTCACAACCAGTGAACTAAACTGGTGCCTGAATTTTGATTTTAATCTCAGAATTCTAAAAAAAAAAGGCATGACCCGAATGAATCAATATTTTATATTTTTATTCAGCTGTCCTAAACTCTTCTGCAAAAAAATGACCCCATTTGGCAGGTCTCGTGTCAAAACCTGTTTTCTTCTTAGTTATAATTTACCAGAACAATGTGTGAAGCCAATGTCCCAAACCTGTTCTGGTGAAAATAAACCCACTTATCGGGTCTAGTGTCAACAACATGCAATGCCACTGACCCCTCAAAAATTGATTTCTTTGTATTTAGAATTAACTAGAATGATTTTTGTTGCCAGCGTCCACTCATTCCTCCTCAGTCTCTTCATACCTGCTGTCATAGAACTGTTAACATAAACATAATATCACTGTAGGCTACAGCATGTTCTTCTACGTTTCGAGAGAGGGGAATCTCTACGAGGGTTGGAAAATCGTGTCCTCAATAATAATAAAGTGCATTCTTTGCGCTGTGACCGATGTCTTGAATTCCCCTTTGTAAGGTTTGTTCAGCAGTCAAAAAAAGATTCAGTGATGTTTGAATATTATAAGAGGATCCAAAAAAGTGAATACGACTGAAAATTATTCTTCAATGTTGTTTTTTTTTTTAAATTTAAGCTGAAAGTAGATTGTTGATTAAACATAGTTTAAACTATTGCTTGCCTTGAGGACACAGTTTTTTCTGGACTATTTATTGAACAATTCTCAGAAACCCATCCTGCGTGTTGTGGGAGGAGCAAAGGTCTGCTCATTATAGTGGGCCTGAAACTTTCCTTCAGATGAACCTGTGCTGGTTAACTGAATCAGTCATGGAGCTGCTGCTGCCGATCCTTTTCGGCTTTCTTGCTTGTGTGGTCGGAGGGCTGTACCTTCTCGGGGTGTTCAGACAGCGGCGACCAGGAGAACCCCCTCTTGATAAAGGGCTCATTCCTTGGCTGGGTCATGTCCTAGAGTTTCGCAGGAACACCTTGAAGTTCCTAGAGAGAATGGAGAAGAAGCACGGTGATATATTTACAGTACAGCTGGGAGGGTTTTATATTACATTTGTCCAGGACCCGTTTTCATTTGGAGGGTTTGTTAAGGAGAGTCGGGACAAACTGGACTTTCGAGAGTTTGCTGCGCATCTGGTGCACAGAGTGTTTGGATACAAAGCTGTTGAAGGGGAGCACAATATTCTCTACGTTTCCAGCAACAAGCATCTGAAGGGGGAAGGTCTGAAAGAACTGATACAAGCCTTTATGAGTAATTTGCAGAACATGATGTTGCACAACATCAGATCAGCTGCAGAGGACAGGACCTGGAAAGAAGCTGGACTGTTCAGGTACAGCTACAATGTTGTTTTTAGAGCTGGATATTTGTCCTTGTTTGGCAATGTGCCACACAAGTCAGAACAAAGTAAGGAAAAAGCCGAAGAGAAAGACAGAGCTGAATCGGAAGCTTTGTTTCATGAGTTTCGTAAATATGACCAGCTCTTCCCCAGACTGGCATATGGGGTCCTCCCACCGATGGAAAAGTTGGCTGCAGAGAGGTTGAAGGCATACTTCTGGGATGTTCTGTCAGTACTGAAAATGAAAACCAAGGACAATATCAGTGGCTGGGTGTGGGACATACACCAGGCTAAAGAGGAGATGGGGATGGATATGTCAGTGATAAACAGGTACATGTTTGTGCTTCTTTGGGCATCTCAGGGCAACACAGGGCCTTCTTCATTCTGGCTGCTCCTCTTCCTCATGAAACACCCAGAAGCCATGAAAGCAGTGAAGGAAGAGGTAGATAAAGTTCTGAAAGAATCTGGACAGGAGGTCCGGCATGGTGGTCCTTTGGTCAACCCGACCTGTGAAATGCTTTTGAAAACACCGATCCTGGACAGTGCTGTCGAAGAGACCCTCCGACTCGTTGCTGCACCCCTCCTCACCAGGGCAGTGGTAAAGGACATGACCTTCAAGATGGCAGACGGGCGTGAATATTTACTTCGCAAGGGTGACAGAATGGCAATCTTTCCTTTCAGTTCTGTCCACCATGACCCAGAGATCCATCCTGAGCCGCACTCATTCAAATATGACCGCTTCCTGAATCCAGACGGGACCAGGAAAACTGATTTTTACAAAGCAGGAAAGAAGGTAAAATATTACACCATGCCCTGGGGATCTGGGATCTCCATGTGCCCTGGCCGTTTCTTTGCCACTAATGAGCTGAAACAGTTTGTTTTCCTCATGTTGGTCTATTTTGAGTTTGAGCTGAAGAATCCTGATGTGACGATACCTGAAATTGACGTCAGTCGATACGGCTTTGGAACAGTGCAACCTGTCAGAGATGTTCAGTTCAGATTCAGACTCAGATATTAAGCCAATCACAGAAAAACATTATGGTAATTTTAATGATTTAAAATTAAAGATTTTGGTTAAAAATTCACAAAATGTCTTAAAAATTAGAATCAAAGATTCTTAAAAGTGTGGTGTGTATTGTCAACATATAGAAAGTGCCATACAAAGATTTCAAATACCATGTCAAATTTGACTTTGTTTAAGGTTTTTTAAACCTTATTGATTTGTTTTTTTTGTTGAGTTGATTTAATAAATTGTCTGATTTATTGATGTTAATCTCCTCTGTGTGTTTGTCTGAATCACAAGCCACTTCATGACCTATACCTGGAGAAGAAATAGGGGCAGTAACTTCATAAGTAATAAATTGAAATAAAAGAGTGTACCTTCAAAAAAAATAAAATAAAAACACAAAGATGTATTCATCTTGTTAATTATTGCATCTGTCACATGCCTGTGCTTGTGTGGCTAAGATTATAGAGGGCAGACTTGATCTATAATACTATCTCATTTATATGTTTAACCAGTTTACCAAGTTTGAGCTATACCTACAAGTATTTGGGGTTATCCTGCAAAATTCTAATAAAGCCAAAATTATGGAAATAGCAGAGTTTATGGTGTTGGAGCTTACTGGATTTAAACAATGTCTAATTTCCACAACACAATAAACGTGTTTGCTCAGTAATTCTCAACTATATCTTTTGTTAAAAATGAAAGCCGTGTATAATCAGTATAGCCAAATTTCCATTACATAATCACTTTTGTTTATCACCATTTCAAGTGGATCTAAGTTTTTGATTCTTAGCACAGACATCTCCTAAAAAGATGCATTTATGTTTTTAATTAAAATTAAAGGTTTCTATGTTGGGTGTAAAAACCATATTCATTAATGTTTTTGGTATGTATTAAAGCTGTGAGGGGCTCAAATGCACAACACACACAGAGGGAGTGACTTTATTCTCTAAATATTCACTATATTGTTACATAACACACAGCCATGTGTTTAAAATCTCACATATAAAACCTTGTTAACCTGAATTTCTTTTTCTGTCTAAAACTTGCTTTGTTGTTTTTGTTCCCTTAAGGCATAGTAGACATACATAGATTTTTTAAAAATGATTTAATCTTATATGTTAAGCACATTGAGTTTACATGCAATGAAATGTGCTATATAAATGAAATTCCCATTGCCATTGTAGATACAGCTCTCACCTAGAAACTCAAAAGTGCCTCAATAGTTTGAAGAAAGGAGAGTTTTACTTCATTTTCACACTATGTTTTACAAGCTCCTTGTGGGTTAAAATATTTAGTGGTGTTTATTGCTGTGTGGGACATGGGCACACACATCAGACATCTGCATGCCATATGCTCTGTTTTGGTATTTACAGCTATTTCAACTTAGGGGAAAAATACTCCTCTAAAGGTAGTCATAATTATCAAAGCAAAGCAAGGAGTTTCAGGTTTCTGATGCAATTCTCACATCAGGATCACATTTCCCCATCCATGTTAGTCCTTCTCATTGGGTCTCATTGGGTACTCACTGCTATTGTTTTTACACATATTTCACATTGTTTTTTTATTTATCTATTTTACCTTAATTTCCAAATATTGAGCTACTGAGCTTAGTTTTCATTTTAAGTCTGTTGAGATTTTAACTTCAACAGGGGGTGTAATCTAACTCATGCATTTACAAATATTTTTTAGGTTTACAGTTAACTGATAAATCTCTCAATAAGCTGTTCCTGGAAAAAATAAACTGTTGGTGGTCATGGCAATGGAGGCACATGAGCTGGGAACAATGGGCCCTTTGGCAAGATGCTGGTTTCCTGAGTGTCCTGTCTGTACTTGGTGGTGAGGGGTTTTGGACAAAAATGACCCTATTGTCTTGCTCATCCTGCGTCTGAGCTTTAGCAATGAAAGGATGCCTCTGGATGCCCGCCCAGTTTGCATTACTATAAATTCTAGACACACTTTCTCCTTCATCCACATGGACAGGTAGGTGCAAGTCTTTTATTGTCCTTTGACTGTAGTGCTGTGGATTATGCTGAATATTAGTTTCAAAGCTTAAAATTAATTTATGTGTCATTAGATGGGAAATCAGTGAGTGCCTCCCATCAATCCCCTCAGAAGCAGTTGAGGGCTTCTCTATTTTTCTTTTTTTGTACTTTATAGCTGTTTTTTTTTGTTTTGTTTTGTTTTTTAGCTAAATGACTGTTAAAAGAAATAAACTGATGACGGGGTTAAGATGTAAACTTTTTCATTTTTCCCTCATTTCTTTAATGTTCTGTTAGGAAAACTGGAAACAAGTGCGGCAATTTGATGAAATATGTGCTATCACACATGGAAATACCGTATATACGGCAAAAGTTTCAAAAGTTCCTTGATCATTAATATCCAAATTGTCATGACCATTGATCAGAGACTATTGTTCATTGATCAATGGCCATGAGTACCATTCACAGAGAGGATTGGCTGCAATCACAGCATTGTAAGATGGTGACAGATGTACCCTTAGGCCCCCTCCTCGGTTCAAAGATGGTCTTAGTAATCCTGGAGGAACTGACCTGACAGCCCATTGTTCATTCAGTGGGCTATTTTCAGTCATTGTGCAAATGTACTGTTTATAAGGTTGGAAACCTGCAGTCAGCTGAGACTGAAGAAGCCCCTTGGATGAGTGACGAAACGTTTCTCCCACTGAAAACGTTACGTCCAGATGAACAGAATCAACTTTCCAGGTATTGTTCAAGACCACTAAAATAATAAGCAAGTCTGGCTCCTTGGAAGCAAAATATGAAGAAATGAGACATGACTCAAAACCTTTTCACAGTACTGTTACTTCAATATTTTGTGCCTACTTATCTTAAAAAAACAAAACAAAAAAACAATAGTGCGGAAATGTGGGGAGTTTCTCAGGAAAGCAATCTGCAAAAGTCTGAAAAAACAAGCAGTCATGCCTAACAACCCTGCCTGCTCTATTGTAAATCTAAATGTGGATTGTTAGGCCGTCTGTGCTGGGGATTTCCATCTAAAGTTTGTGTGCCATGTTAATGCAGACTGTGATATGAAAAATAAATACAAAATAATGACATCAATTTCAACTGTACGATGCACTCCTTAGTATATAATCTGATACATCAAATGCCTTAAAATATTCTTACAAAGCCCTCTGTAAATAATTTAGTTGTTAACTCTATTGTTTGCACGCGGTTTCAAAGTTCTTGGAAAAACAGGGCTGCTATTATTCCACCTAATCAAAGCATAAATAGGTCAGAGACCTGTTTGTCTTAGGTTGTGTAATAGTCAAACCCTTTTTAAAGAGTTCATCAGGAGTCAAGCTTGGTGTGTTTTAAGTGAGTACATGCTTGCCATCTAGTGGCTAATAATGCCAATGCCAGAAGGATAAAATGAACAAGATTTAACACATGTAGTTGTTCAAACCTAAAACTATATTAATATATACACTATTGTACACTTAGCATGCATTCACTGGCAAAATGTTCACTGCATGAATAGTTGCATGTTTACTTGGCAACAATGACAGTGACCTTAAAGGTTAATATTCTCCTGAGCAGATTACCTTTTCTTATCACAAGATTAAGACTTTAATTGTCATATGTGTTAAGTACTACAGTCATATACAGTGTGATTATAGGTGGAGTTATGATCTGAACTGATTGTATTAATTTACAACATTAAAAGATTTTTTTAAAAAGGAAGAGGAAGTATTTTGCTGTTATCTGAGGATATCCTGCAGCATTGCTATCAGTGTCTGGAGTTCACTCAGAGAAGGGCAACAGCACTAAGATGTCTAGAAGAAGGAAAGAGCTGCCTTAACATACCCCTGATAGTGCAAATGAACCCTGACTAGGTCTGCTGCTCCTTTGAGCTTGCCCCAGCTCATCCCCTGACATAGACATTTAAGACAAGATAATGTCAAAGATCAAGGCCTCACAGCTCTGCAAGCAAAGCACTGTTATTTCAATTCTTTTTTCTTTTGATGGCTAATGTGAGTTGGATTTTATTGCCTTGATGGAAAACCTAATCAGAATGCGGCTCAGTCAGAATAAACACACAGTGATCCCCTAATCGGTTGTTACACAAGTCAAGGTTAAGTTCAAGGTCATATTTCACAAGAATCTCTACTCCTCTTGGAGCACTGGCCAGTAATCACCCAGTGTGTTTTCATCTAAACTGTCCTCGAAATAATGTTCAAGGTCATTTTATGGATACTAACCTGTGAACTGTGAGGGATCGTGAACTGGATAACCTACTATATCACTGATATTCTGATTTCATTTCTTTTCTAATTTAAGAGGGCAAATTTTCTTCTGCTTTCCAAACTTTTCAGCATCTTTTCAGCTGCTTTGTTTTCTTCTGTAGGGCTCTATAGCTCTCATGGTTAATGACCATTACTTTGTGTTAAGGTGTGTTACTCACTTTCTAATTTAACTAGAAAACCAGTATCATGTAAATATTTTTATATAAAGGCAAATTGGTAGCTATCAAAATCAAATGACATATTTTAGAAGGTTTTAGAACTGAAAACATTACATAATTCATCTGTGTCACATACACCACAGCCATACAGTCAGTTCTATAGGTGAGAATAGTTCAACACTGTAAACTACTGATCTTCTGTTTTTGTTGATAAAAAGGGTTCCTAACATTTCATGACCAAATTTTTTTTTTAAATAAATAGATAATAAACAATTGTCACACAAATGAAAACCAGTTAAAAAAAATCACATAATTCATTCAATTCATATGAGAATGTTAATGAGTAAATTTTTGACTAGCAATGAAGGCTGGCCTGATATAGCTCTGAAGTTTACACAACAATAATATTTTAATCTTCACGCTATGGATCACTGGGAGTGTGGATATATGGGTTATCTCTGTTAGTAAAGTGAAACCTCCTTCTGTAAAGGAAGAGAGCTTTTTAAAATCTCTGTGATTGCCAGATTTGCTGCAGTGCATTACATTATTTGTTATATTGTCATATTGGTCTTTAAGTGAATATTGACGTGCATGAAGATGAGAGCTTTAACCTGTATACCGGGCTCTTTATGTTTTCTCTTCTCTCTTCATTTAACACATTCAAAAATAATAACCAAGTAGATATTTTTGTTTCTAAACAAATATGAACTTTCTGTTCCTTTGTCAGCGTAATGTAATGCACACTCAATAGGAGTTGCTTTGCTCATGTGTGGGGAACGCAGAGCCGTGTCTGAGGGAAGTTGTTGGCATCCTCCTCAAGGCTTTTCATGCAGTCGCTTCAGTGGAGTCCAGCCTTAGTGAAACTGGCACGGGACGCACTCACCCCGGGGGTAGGAGATGCTCGGCTGAGAAAATGGGAGAAAAATGAACAAATGCGATGGGACTGCCACCACTCTCAGGCTGCCTGTGGGATAGCCCTTCACAGCCTGGTAAGAGTAGTTTAATGATAGTGGTAGCAGAGGATCAGAGAGGAGGAGTCCAAGAGCCAAGTTGCATGTTTTTGCTCGGGTGTCTTGTGTCACTCTTTTCTCCCAGAAGGTGGGACACATCCAAGTCACATGGTGGAGCTTGATCTGTTACATAAACACAGACCTTCACAGCCCCCAGTCTACTCGCATCAACTTCTTTCAGTAAATACATGCAGATAAACCTGTTGTGATGACATTAGCGGCGTCCAAGGACAGTTGTTGAGATGTTTGCTCCTCCATACTGCATCATTCAGCAGTCACTATGCCACAAAACTTAAAAGCTTCCAGTGACCTCTTAAGACGTAACTGTCTGTGACTCAAAACTTACATTTATTTGGTTGGAATACTGATGCAAATATAACTATACAGTATACATGAACCAGGGGCAATGAAAATGGTTATGAAATGCTTTATATAGTGAGTATTCACTTGCACCACAGGAATTCAGCGTATTTTTAAAAAAAAATTAATTAATCTTTTAAGCTTGTGAGACATGCCAGTGTGTTTGTTTCTCTTTATTTTAAGTGATCTGTTTAACATATAACAATAAATATAACCTTAATGAATATTAAACACCCTTTTTTGGCTGTTAGATGTGGCCAGTCCTTGTAACAACAGCAAAGTCAAACAATGTCTTACAGGGGAATTCTGTAATATTTTCCTGGCTCAGGGCAGTCCAATCAATACTTATCAACATGAAATTCAGTTTCCCAAAGCTAGAACGGTCTGACTTGTCCAAGGACACAACGACTGTGTATTCAAAGCTAAACAGCCAATGGGTTGACTCTATGGGTTGTTTTTTTTCCCAGTAACTTTGTGCATCTCATGCATTTAAATGCAGGCTCTTTAAAGCTGAGTTTTTATTGTTTGTCACTGCCACTATCAATTTTCATATCATATCAATTTTTTCTTAATCTTCTGCTGTAAACACAGTAATCCTGCAAACAGTTTATAAATAAAATTAAAAAGGCAATACTCAAGCATAAATTTTTCATTACATAAGGTGTTTTAGCAGATAATGGTTCTAATATCTTGACTGAATACATCTGTATATTAATCTCTTCTAATATTCTGAGTGCTTCCTTCACTCAGAATGTTATCATACTGGAGTGATAACTGCAGTTCACATCAGTGGTAAGCAATTTATGCAACTGTCGAGGAAAATAAACTCTAATTGATTTCAATTTTAAGTCTCACAAATGTTCACATCTTAGCTATCTTCACTGGACCATCTGCGTCTTCTGGATGATGGAAGCGCTTTAGAGGGAAAGGAGTGCGCTACAACTTAAAAACACGTGCTTAATGGTCCCTTAGGGAAAGCACATGTCCAAACACCAAATGCTCAAGCCATTCCAGAAGCATCCCCTATCTCCTTTTCCTCATTGCTGCACCAGTGGTGCTTTCTACGCCGCATCTCCTCAGTCAGATGGAGAGGCGAGCCTTGAAGGCGAGGCCTCTGGAGGATGGCTCCTGCAGGCCCAGATGGCTAGCACTCAGAGATTTATTAAGACCACAAACAACTCAAAAAGAATGCGATTTTAATGCAGACTTCTTTTTTACTGTTATTGTTTTAATCTGGGCATTTATTTCTGTTGGCTTACTGCACTCATAATATTGCAACAGTGTTTAAAGACACTGGATCTCAAGAATTTTGCGTCATTTCTGAGTTGAAACTGTGGTTTGATTGATGGTGGACTTGCTGATATTGTTGAACGTTATTCTTTGCTTTATAACTGTACACAGATCATAATTAAAGAGTTATTGGGGAGCTGCTGAAAGTGACTTTATAATAATATGGCCATTTTGACAATGACCAGGCACATTTCATTAATGCAAGCCAGACACTAACCTGTTTATCTGTCTTCTATTAAAAGTAGCTGAGTTTAAATCTCTTTCAAAACTTGATGGCAAGGTCTGGCATATAGAAGAAAGTGATGGAGAAATTCCTACTTCTAATCCTCCATCAATCACTTCATCATCTGTATTTTGGTGTGTCATTTCTGACTGATGTAACGCACACGTATGTGTGTGAGATTTCTGTTCCTATAGCACAAGTCTTTTCATCATGATAAAATAAAGGACATTACATCTCTTTAGTAACAATGTATGCCGCTGCACTTCACAGGCCACGGTGAAAGCTTTAAGTATAAACACCAAGTTGGAAAAAGACATGTAGCCGCAGCAAAGACTGCGACCTGTCCACTGCTTCTATCTGGCCATCTGCCTGGACAGAAGATCTAAATGTTATGACATTTGATATAACTGAACGTACCTGCTGGTTACATTCTAGCGGATCTGTATTGAGGCAAGGTGGCTTATATCTCAGTGACACTGCTGTCCTTATACTTACTTGCCTCCCCAAAGTTGTTTTTTCATGACTGTCACCCATTGTAAACTGTTTTGTAATTGATGATAGAGAGGTTGCTAGTTTGCATTTAATTTTTGTTGATATGTCTGTATGTGACAGAAAGAGAAGGCTAGAGGAAAAGGTAGTGGTCTTAAATGATCTTTTGACTCTTTTTTTCAAATATGTGTAAAAACACATGAAGACTGTGTATGAAGTTGTTGTTTTTCACTGAGAGAACTAATACCGTTCATCAATCATTAAAATATAAAGGTGCTACAAGGTGAGGTACTTACTGTATGCAGTCAGAAACAAAGCGATAAAGAAGATGACAAAGTGAGAAAAAGTAGAGAAAGAGAGAGAGAGAGAGAGAGAGAGAGAGATACTCCCATCATCTCTGTTACAAATGTTGCACATGGGCGTTGGGGGGAGGTTGACTGTGTTGAGATTAACATCCTCCCTCAGCTGGGTGTTCGTTTCAATCTGCAGTACCATATCCTTAAGTCTGAACCCTTGGATGAGGGTCAGTTGCCAGAGGAGGATTTTTTCTTCTCTGCCTCTCTGGTTTTTTTTTTTATACTTCCTTCTTGGGCAGGAGGCTGGTGTAATAGAAACCAGACACAGGCTAGAATGTGAGGCATTCACAGCGGCGAGACTTCACTTCTTAACAGAGTGGAAAAACGGGATGAAAAGAAATTCCAGTTCAACAGGTTTAGTCATTTTTCTTATTTTTTTGTGATTCTGGAAGTGATCAGTAAGACGGAGAAGGCCAGGACATTAGGATGGAAGTGGTATTCCATGGATCAGACTGTGAAGGGGATATCTAGAGAGGGCAAAGGAGACCTTCAGGATGGGGAAAACATGTGCAACTTTTCCAGGTGAGTTGTTTTTAGCTGACTTTCTTCCCTAGTTTAAACCAACTAGGTATTATAGTATTTGTTCAACTACAGTCTTGCATCATGGCAGCATGGATGTGTTTGCGTGGACGTGAAAAAAAAACCTTGCTGAAAGACATTTTGACGCTACTGCAGCAATCTTTCAAATATCAAACAGTCTGACATATGCAAAGCAACTAAATGGAAGAATGTGTAGCTGTTGTTTTATAGTGTACAATGCATTTGGCTGTGGTGTAACACCGAACCCCAACAGAAAAATATGTCCCAATCTGAGAGGAAGCTCGTCACAAAAAACATTTTACGATACTACTCTAATTTAGCCAGAATTGCCATTCATAATATGGTTTTATGAAAAATATGATTTATCATCAAGGTGCATAAACCACACATTTTAGTATTTTCTGTAACTTACCATATAACTACCTCTAACTGCTTCACCAAATACTTCCCTGTTATTTGCACAATAAGCACCTTCTGAGACATTTGACAAAAAACATGGCAACTCTCCCCCTTTTATATGATTTGTAAAAATATTACAGCATTAAATTAAATCTCCAACATCAATTTTTACCTAAGGTGACATTTATATGTAATTAATAAGACCAATTGAATATACTTACTCTACTACTACTGTAGGACAATTTATATTTATCCTAAAAAAATATCCTAAGAAAATCTATTACTGAACTTGGCAGGTTCTACTGACATTTAAAACTCAAGGGGCAACTCAAGGGACACATGGGGCTGAAATTGCTGCAGCTCTGCAATACAAACAAAACTGCACAAAACTGATATTACATTTTCTAAAACGGTTTTCAAAGCACATCAGCAGCGAGCGTAAATGTATTGGAGTTGTTGTAAGAATAAGGTTTATGTTAAGATACACAGCAAATTCATTGCATCCTACATGAAACAGCCCTTCTGTCATGCCATCCTGGGGCAGACGTGAACTGCCCACCATAGGTGCCATCTGCTTCCATGACGCCGTAGCCCTCCCCAGTGTCAGCAGTGCTGGATCTGGAGGGGAGGCCTCGTGGCGGAGCAACAAGCCTCTCCTGTTCTCTCAGATGGCAGCAGAGATGGCACATCACACGCCAGGGAATGCAGTGTTGCAGTCATGAGATCACCGTGAACCATGAATGAAGGGACAGACGTACTACGCTGTTTCCCCCATTACAGCTGCCTCACTGAGTCAGTTGTGATGCAGGCTATAAGAAGAGTATGACACTGTGAGATCTCATTTCTGTGTAGGACTATTGGCATGGAGTGTTAAAACAAAGCTTGCAGTATGTTTCTGAAGAGGCGCTCTTTGGTTTCCGAACTGGCTCAAGTTCTTTTCTTGTACCGATCGGTTTTGTTCTGTCTAATTAAATGATTGCTGGCGTGTTTGTGCATGGCTGATGGAATGCTTTCTTTTTGTCTTTTAATCTTCCCTGTGCTAATTTGTACTATTTCAACCATTTCAAAAACTATTCCACAATGTCCTAATGACTTTACCCTATGCATCAACACAAGGCTTCGTTTATTTGTGGCTGTGCAATCACTTGAAAAGAGAAATATCCTTTACAAAAAGAAGTAGCCAAGTGAGCTGGTCACACTTCCATACTGTATGTTTCAGCAAGTATATTTGCAAAGTGTTTGTTTAAGTCTGAGATAGCAACAAAATCAATCAAAATCAAAACACCTTTTTCATGAAATTAAAATTAATTTGCAATAATTGCCTTTCTCTTGAAAAATAATGCCACACTTATCAGCTAAAACTTCATTAACAGAAAATATTTTAAGACTATAATTTGGTCTTAAGTTTAAGGAAACTGCTTTGCTGTTCAGGGATTGTAAATTACCTCTGGGTTGCTTTCTTGTCATTGTCTTCCTGGGATCTAAAAAGCTGTGGGTTTTTTTTAATGCTATTTTTGTATATTTTTGTAATTTGTATTTTTATACAAAAAAGTAAAAATAAAAGATTAACTTAATTGTCACTTAAAACCATTTTAGTTAGAGTACATCACAGAGTGAATACAATTGGTTGATTAGTCAAAAGCTAGAATTCATTACAGTTCCCATTACTAAATTACAGTTTGCTAAAATGTGAAATGTTTACATCATCAGTCCAAAACATCTCTTGAATAGTTCCTTACTTACATTTTAATAATTACTCATCCTTTTTTTTTTTTTTTAACAGATTCTAGTTGAAAAGCTTCTTAGAGCATCATGAGCTGGAGCTTTCTCACTCGCCTCCTGGAAGAGATCCACAACCACTCCACCTTTGTGGGGAAAGTGTGGCTAACTGTGCTCATCATCTTTCGCATTGTGCTCACAGCAGTCGGAGGGGAGTCCATCTACTCAGACGAGCAGACCAAGTTTACCTGCAACACCAAGCAACCAGGCTGTGACAACGTATGCTATGATGCATTTGCTCCCCTCTCGCATGTTCGCTTCTGGGTCTTCCAGATCATCATGATCTCCACTCCCTCTGTCATGTACATGGGTTATGCCATCCACAAGATTGCCCGAAGTTCAGAGGAGGACCGCAGGAAGCAGCAAAGACTTCGCAAAAAGCCACCTCCTCACTTGAGATGGAGAGAGAGCCACCATCTGCAGGAAGTCTTAGAGGAGGAGGAAGATGACGATGCGGAGCCAATGATCTATGAGGATACACTGGAGGTGCAGGAGGCCAAACCTGAACCAGTAAGCAGTACTAGCAAAGACCCACCAAAATATGATGGCCGCAGAAAAATAATGCAAGAAGGCCTGATGAGAATCTATGTCCTCCAACTCATGTCACGAGCTATTTTTGAAATCGCTTTCCTTGCTGGACAGTACCTCCTTTATGGTTTTCGAGTTAATCCTTCGTATGTATGCAACAGGGTGCCCTGCCCACACAGAGTGGACTGTTTCATCTCCAGGCCCACAGAAAAAACAATCTTCCTCCTAATTATGTATGTGGTAAGCTGTCTTTGTCTTGTGCTAAATGTCTGTGAGATGCTTCACTTGGGGATTGGCACTTTTCGGGATACTCTTCACATGAAGAGGAACCGTGGCCAGCGGATGTCATACGGCTACCCGTTCTCCCGCAACATCCCAGCGTCCCCTCCAGGGTACAATCTTGTGATGAAGGCAGAAAAGCCTAGTAGGATCCCCAACAGCCTCATCACACATGAGCAGAATATGGCCAATGTGGCCCAGGAGCAGCAGTGCACCAGCCCAGATGAGAATATCCCCTCTGATCTTGCAAGTCTGCACCGGCATCTACGGGTCGCACAGGAGCAGCTTGATATGGCTTTTCAAACATACCAAACCAAAAGCAACCAACAAACCTCCAGAACCAGTAGTCCTGTGTCGGGAGGCACAATGGCTGAGCAGAATCGAGTTAATACAGTCCAAGAGAAACAAGGAGCAAGACCCAAGTCAGCCACAGAGAAGGCTGCATCCATTGTAAAAAACGGGAAAACTTCTGTCTGGATCTAGTGATCAGTTTTATTTAGTAGATAACAGTAAAAACTATAAAGTCCCCAGAACTGCAAAGTGACCCAGCTGGAGTATGTGTTCATGTGAGGTACAACTTTGGACGATAACAAGTGAAATTTCAGTCTCACTATTTTAAAGAAGTACAAAGTAGGAAGACAATTAAAGAAGTACAGAGTAGGAAGACAGTTTGGGGGAATAAAAAATAAAACATGAAGGAACTATTAACTCCAGTATCATAAATCTTTTTTGTTACTGTAGCGTGTCATATTGTGCTTGCCATAGATTTTGGTTATAGGCTAACAAATGCTTACTCAATTTAATCATCTACTTCCAATTAAAATGTCAAAGCATAAACAGACTGCTTCAAGCTATTTATTTACTGTAATTACCATGACTGATTTGAAGAAATTTTACTTTGAAAAGACACAACTGGATCTAAACCTGAAAATGCAGTCTAAGACACTGTACACATGCACAATGGCTCATTCTGAAGAATGATGAATGTTATTATTATTAGGAAGGTGCATGTTTAAAATCAGAAGTATTTCTGGATGTAGTATGGATGAGTGTCCCTTCAAGAAAATTAAATGTAAAATTTTATACATATATATATATATATATATATATATATATATATATATATATATATATATATATAAAATTGTTTGACACTGAAGGCTTTAAATCTTCTTAGTGTGATCGCCAATCAATGTGTGCAAAGCCTTTATTGTTTCTATTATTTCTCCAAAGCCTTGCAGTTTCACATTTAAACAGAAAAAGGTAAGTAAATAGAAAATACACTAAATACTGATTTTATGTAATCTGAAGCAGATGATGCATGCTTTGCAGCTGGGAACATACAGCATAGACATAGGCTATACTAAAAATCCTGTCCTTAGCTATTCAATAAACTTCTAAGTCTTGGCATGTTAAATGAGACTATTAACTTTTCTTTTCTGTTTCTATAATTGCTTTCATAGTAATGGTTAATCCTGCCTTCGCTGTTTTCATACAACAAAGTGCCTCAAACCTTAAAAGACTGTTCAAGTATTTTATTTATGAAACAAAAATAAACTTGTTTGAAACCTCAGATTTCTGTCTTTACAGCAGCACTCTGCTTTTGTCTTACTGTGCTAATAAAGAAAGTGTTTCTAAAAGTGCAACCGCTTTAAAGTTGTTGGTTTTTTTTAATTGAAGCCTGACTAAAAATTAGAAGCATTCAAGAAAGTTACTGCAGGTACTTCTCAATCACTTTTGAACATCCCCTGGTTGAACCTTATCTTAAAATGGGGCCATGCCTTTGCTGTCATTGCACCAGGACTTTGGAATTTCTCTCAAGTGACCTCAGACAAGCAGTGACTCTGAATGTTTTTAAACCTAAGCTGAAGAGATCCCTTTTTTTGTAGCTTTTAGATATACTTACTTAAGTTAATAAGTAAATAAATAAAATTCACTTACTTACTGACATAGTTTAGTTTCCATTTGTGCTCATAAGAAGCGGGAAAATTGCATTCAAATAAAATACAGACTATTTGTCCTTTTTATGTAATTAATGCCAAACCTCTAACCTCTACAGGCTGTGCATATGTATCTATTAAGGTACATGTAGGACACGTTTAAACTACCTCTCAGTCTATTTGCCCCAAATAATATTCGTTGCCATACATTTAATTATTTTAAACATTTAATCTGGTGTCTTATAAAATCACAGCTAATGAAAGATCAACAACAACACAATGTGGGAGCTGGCTACTCTGCTGACTTACAGATTCACAGCACCATGATAGTATTAAAACAAGAACATTCACAGAGCATAACTCCCCCTGAAGGACAAAGCCTAGACTAAAACTTTGATGTTTTTATTACAAAGCAGTGTCAGCCTGTTTTGGTGTCATTCTGATGATGTAGAGCATTGTACAGAGGGTTGTACAGCTCTCTCCATGCCCTTTCATATATTACTCATTTTAGTTTCTTTAAATTTTATTTTCAAAGTCAATTTTGACCTTGCGCACTAACAATGAAGGTCAATGTCATATGCTTAGCCAACCTAGGTACTGGTGTCCCTCAAGGCCCAGTATATTGTGAAGTTTGAAGATGGTCCATAAAAAATTGTGGGTAATACAAAGCTTTTACTGATTAATTTAGCATTTGGTGAGACCTTCACCAAAATTAAATAAGCTCGAGCTGTTCTTGTTGTCTACCTATCACGCAAAATTTTGAAAATGGTATCTTGAAAACTGGGAATGCTAGCCTGCTAACAAACAGAAAGACAAGCTGATCCAATTATATATTCCCTCCCTTTGGGGGAAATTACTGAGGATATGCAGAAAACTCGAAAACAAGCAACTTTAATAACTTTTATTTTTGTGGCTTCGCTGTTCTGTGTATTCTGTTTAAGTTTTACAATCCGGTAACTATTTATAAAGGGACAGTAAGAGGGTTTTTATTCTATCAACAAGCGACCCACAGCTCACCAGAAGACGACCGGAACAAATATCGCTCACTGACACGCACACGTGCTCCGATATTGTAGAGCAATGCATTGTGGGATTTCAAAATGGAGCTGTTTGTGCAGAATACGCTGTAATGTCCTTAGCTGTCCACTGTTGTTTTTAGTGGAGTAGGTAGTCATTTTACGACTCAGTACACTCCCGTGTTACTGTACATCATGGGGGTTTTGTGCTTTGCCCGGGGAGTGCTGGCGTCCGCCTCCGACCTCGGTGTTTACACCAGGAAAAAACCCGGAGGTTTGTGCGTAACCCTTCTCTCAGGTGTGTCAGCTCCAGCTGAGATCCGTGTCAGGAGGTACAGCCAGGACACGGGTAATCCTAAACATGTCCCGGGGCAATTTGTGTGCTATTGCCTTCCGCACAGGAGCCTGCTTAAAATTCAGGGACAAGACACAAGCGCGTTTCTCCAGGGTATTATAACCAATGACATGGCGGTACTGGATGAGCCCGAACACAGAGCTTTATACGCACACATGCTAAACGTACAAGGAAGAACACTATATGACATCATATTGTACAGGTAAGAGCAAACTTGGAGCACTGTCCAAACGCAAATTGCTTTCAGTAAATGCGTTATCAAGAGGGTGTGTCTGCTTACAACCTACTAACGTAAAGGCGTTTTTTACTGAGGCGTCACACTGGCCGACATAAGCTTATCTTCTTTTTTCTTTATATTTTTTTTTAACCCCAGAAACAACCAAATGTATGACAGGGAACGAGCTCAGGCTGCCAAACCCTTATTTAATAAGCTGTGAAATTCAACACAGGAACAACAGCAGCTCTTCTTTATTGCTTCCCGACTATTTACTGTTACGAAAAATGATCTTAATAAAGCTTTAAAAAACAAAAAGCGACTAATGTTGATGATTGAAGTAGAAACCATTTTTAAAATTCTCCATTAAAAAACTTTTGTGATGTATGCTGTACTTAAGTACATCTAAATTATACAATACAGTATGACTGCTCTAATGTACCAGTGTAAGAATACTTACATTAGTAAACTGCAAAAAGACATTCTGCAATATTAGTATCTCATATTTTTAGTGTATTTGACGGACACATGATCAGTGTTCTTTTAGTCTTGAAGTACATTGTTGGGTGCACCACGTTTTCTATACCTGAATCTACTTAAGATTATATTCTTGTACACCTGGTTGCAAATATCCCCACTTTTGAATAGTTGCAGTTGTATTGTCACCACTCATAACTCATCTGGATGTCTAAACAGCATTTTTACTAGTCTTTGTAGTATTTTGCATTATGGATGTCTGAATATTTTTTTTTATTTTGTTTTGAATATTAAAAATACCTAGTAAGAATTTCAGAATCGCACAGTTTCTGAAAATTGAAAGTCTAGTACACGACTCAGAGCAGTGACATTTGTCCGTTGTGTGAAATATTCATTTTACTTGGAAAGTTTGCTTTACAGATACAGTACTGTGCAAAACTCTTCAGCCGCCGCTCATTTTCTTGATTTTCATATAAATTGTTAAAGCAGTCTTGAGCAGTAGTTCTCCAGGCTTTCTAAAGGTCTTTCACAGTCTTTCTTTGGACATTGGCTGCTTTTTCACTCATTTTCAGTCCAGTCCTTGTACCTGACCATTTTCAGAGGAATGTTTTATTTATTCATTATTATTATTATTATTGAGGTTACTTAAAACTGACCTATGAATCATTTGCGTTTAAAAGGTACCTAATTCAAGGTTGTGTCTGTTTATACTAGATGACTTAGAAAAGAATACATTTTAAATATTTAGACATTTTGTTATTAGCAGCCTGTTGCGAAAAACACACCATTTGTTGTTGCTGGAAAGTTTTCATAGCTCAGTATAGTGTGCATGGTTTGCTTTAAACAAATAAGGAAACTGGACAAGAGGAGGACAAAAGAAGAAATAGCAGGCCACTGAAAGTCATGTCCTGGTGAAATAGGAAAAAATCCAGCAAAGTCCTGACACTGGCCCTGAGAGATGGACTGGAGGTCAGTGAAAACAGGTGTGATGGAGTGATCGATGGAAATTTGAAAGTTTTGGTTCAGTTGTCATCAGTATGTAGAAGAGGTCAGGAGAGAATCTTCCCAGAGTCTGGAGCTCAGCATTACTGCAGAAGTGTGGGATCATTTTGACATAGAACAGAAAAAAAAGGCAGCCAACATCCAAAAAGAGATGTAATTGTCCTTAAAGAAGGCTGGAGAACTATTTCTCCAGATTACTTAAAGAAATTAAAATTTGCCTTAGAGAGTTTCGGCTATGTTCAAGAACAAAGGTGGTCATATTGACTTTCAAGCCTGTTAGAATTGTGTAAACTCCATGTACATTTGCATATGTTTCACTACATCACTGTACCTAAATTCTGTTTTACTTTTCCTAGAACAAAGAAATGAGGAATGGCTGAAGACTTTTGCACATCTCTGTATCTGCCATGCATATTCAGTCTGATGTTTAAAACTCATAGACATAAAGATGAAGACAAAATTATTAGCCCCCCTGTGAAATTAGAGCATTTGTAAAAAAAAATTTCCCAAGTGCTTTTTCCAGAGCAAGTGATTTTCCACATAATTCTAAACATATTAGTTTTCTTCAGAAAGCATAAATTATTTCTATATCGTACAATTTCACGTAGTTTAAAAACTTCACTGAGGGTTTCCACTCTCACTTGAGAAAGCATCATGCCAAAAACAAAAGAAATCAGTTTTTAGTTGAGAAAAAGAATAATTGATGCTCACAAAGCAGGAGATGGATATACAAAGTTATCCAAACATTTCCAAGTGACAAGTATCATCAAGAAATTCAAAGAGAGCCACACAGTGCAGAACAAGCCTGGCAGAGGTAGAAAACAAAAGATTTCAAAGACTCTGGAAAGAAAACTAGTGAGAGATGCATCTAAAAACCCCAGAACAACTGGCAAAACACAAATGAATGACTTAGCCAAGTCAGCAATTGTAGTCTCAAAGAAGACAACCACTAGAACAGCACAGCACAGGAATGGACTGCAAGGTTGCAGACCAAGAAAAATGCCACTTCTGCAGGAGAGAAATCTTAAAGCCAGACTGAAGTATGCTAGAAACAACCTGGAGAAAGACTATGCATACTGGAAGCATGTCCATTGATCAGATGAGATTAAACTAGAGCTCTTTGTCCACAGAGATGATGCTTACGTTTGGAGAAAGAAGGGAGAGGCGTACAACCCAAAGAACAGCGTTCCCAGCAGTAATACTGCCTCTGGGTTGTTGCTTTCTCTTCCAACACAATTCTATTCTAATTTATTTTGTAACATAAATACCCTACAATAATACAAGGAAAACAGAGAAAACCTCAATAATCAAATGGCACCCACCCCCCCATGAGCAAATGCTTTGGCAACAGTAGGAAGGAAAAACTCCCTTTTAACAGGAAGAAACCTCCAACAGAACCAGGCTTAGGGAGGGGTGGCCATCTGCCGCAACCGGTTGGGGGTGAGCGGATGAAGACAGGACAGAGACACACAACAATGACCCAAAACATACGTCACTCCTAGTGAAGAACTACCTCCAGAAACCAAAGTGAACATTACTGACTGGCCTGCACAAAGCCCTGGTTTGAATCCCACTGAAAATCAATGTGGTGAAGATTGAGGTTCATGCCAGAAGACCATCAGTTTTGGACAAGCTTGAGAGATTCTCCAAAGAAGAATGGGCTGGGATTGCTCAGGAGACATGTGTGAGACTTATTGCAAACTAAAACAAATGAGTGCAGGCGGTTATCTAGCAAAAAGAATACACAAAGCTGGTTGGAAAAGCTGTGTTTAAAAACTCCTTGCTCCGTTTAACAGTATTTGCTGTTACAGCAAATACTGTTAAAAAGTGACATTCTCACAGGAGGGCTAATAATTCTCTCCTTATCTGTAGGACACAGTGGGTGACAAAATAAGTGAAAACATCTGTGTGTGTGCTTTTTTTATGTTGTTTTGCATTCTTTTGAGTCACTCATCCAGTTGTATTTGCTTTCAGATTAAAAGAAACAGAAGGAGGATACGGTGTTTTCCTGGAGTGTGACAACACAATTAAGGACTCCATCTTGAAACACTTGAAAGTATACAAGCTCCGCAGAAATGTCAACATTAGCCCTTGTTCAGAGCTCTCTGTGTGGGCTGTGCGGTCCCAGCAAAACAAGCCAGGTCAAGAGTTCAGTAAGCCTGAGCTTTCTTCCCCTGATAAAGCTCTGGCATGGGAGGCTGATCCAAGAACTCAGCAAATGGGCTGGAGATTGGTGCTGCAGAATGAAGTTGATCCTCTGAAAGTCATTGCATCCTGTCAGAAAGGAGACACTGAAGACTATCACAGACATCGCTATGCCATAGGTATGACACCAGCTTTGAAAAAGGACAAAAAAAGAGCACTTGGAGGGAGCAACTCATTCCGAAGGGCGAAGGCTATGCTAAAACTCTGATTTTTTTTTTTTAAATTACAACAGGAGGACAGGTTGCTTTTAATATAATATGCTTTATTATCTTTACCCAGATAAAGATAAGGATAAAAATAAGATTTACCCATATGGGCAACATGGTGGCAAGGTGATTAGCATTGTTGCCTCACAGCACGAAGGCCCTGAGTTTGATTCCACCACCTGGCCATGGCCAGGTTTTTACATGAGTTTTACATGTTCTCCCTGTGTTTGCGTGGGTTCTCTCCAGGTACCCCGGCTTCCTCCCACAGTCCAAAGACATGCAGTTAGTGGGGTTAATTGGCCATTCTAAATTGCCCATGGGTGTGAATATGTGAGATCTGAAGATAAATTCATGCAGTGTGTGATTTTTGCAAAACCTTCTGGTTTTATTGTGATGTCATAGGGTGTTGTATTGAAAAAATAAAAGTGTATTGTGCAGCTCTCTCTCCATGCCCTTTCATATGATATATTATACTTGATATGTTTTGGGGTTTTTTTTCAATTTCTTTTCAAGGTCAACGTTGACCTTGGGCAATGAGAAATGAAGGTCGAGGTCAAATGCTTAGCCAACCTAGGTATTCGTGTCCCCCAAGACCTGGTATATTGTTGCAAAGTTTGACGATGATCTATAAAAAATTGTGGGCAATATAAAGTTTTTGCTGAGTTTTAGAGCTGGTGTGACCTTTACCGGATTCTCACCAAAATTAAAATCAGCTCGAGATGGTATTGGAATACCATCACACAAAATTTAAACATGATATCTTGAAAACTGTGGATGCTAGACTGCTAACAAACAGACAGACAAGCACGGGGGGGAGTCTGAGAAGTTTTGTCTGAAAAAGTACTCTTATTTTAATGATGCATGTTTGTGTCCTTTGCTGTTTTTGTTGTCTAGGGCTACCTGAGGGAGTCAAAGACCTTCCTCCTGGGGTTGCATTTCCACTAGAGTCCAATCTTGTCTACATGCAGGGTATCAGCTTTAGCAAGGGCTGTTACATTGGCCAGGAACTCACAGCCAGGACTCATCACACTGGTGTGATTCGAAAACGCCTGATGCCAGTATGCTTGTCATCTCCAGTGCAACACCTCGAGGAAGGAACGGTACTGCTAACCCAGTCAGGCAAGCCAGCTGGAAAGCACAGAGCAGGGGCAGGAAAACTGGGTCTAAGTCTGATCCGCATGGCGCACGCCAAAGAGGTGTTGACGTTCAGATCTTCTGACGACACCAAAGTGACACTTGAGGCCTCTGTGCCAGACTGGTGGCCTGAAGATGCGAAATGTAACTGAAGTGAATGATGCTTTAAAGCTCCCTAAAAATGACATGCATCACATCTGACAGACTTATCATAGACATAGCCCTCAAGTACAGTATGTTACACTGTCATTGTTTAACAGCTGTGTGGAACTAGTCCATGTTTTGGTATCATTTTTTTCTTGGCAATAAAGCCCAAGTTTGTGTGTGTTTTTTTTGTTTTTTTGTTTAAGTATTATTTACCACTGAACTATGCACTATTATAGATGTATCACAACTCTGTTCATACTGGACACAAATAGTGTTGGTGGTTATTCAATAAATATTAAAAAGAAAAAACTCAATTTTTTTTTCCACGTATTTTATCTGTCAGTGCAAAAACAAATGCAAGACATTCACAAGCAATATTTGAGATTGCAGTTCATCTTAAGCCAAAGATGCAGTAACAGATGTATCATCTTTTTTTTTTTTTTTTGCACTTTTGATTCAAGCTACTTCCAGGCAATAACAATGGTGAGAGGCTGAACACATTATTCCTGATAAAGGAGATGCTGCCCTCTTGTGGACTGTATGGTGTCTCGAATTTGCTGTAACATTGTTTCTGGCTGCAGAGTCAATGTTGAGTGATCAAGTCGCTTAAAATCTTCGTTGCACAGGAGGCATTCGATTATATGAGCTACTCTTTGTAGGTCAAAGGCCGCGTGGTAAGGTCCCAACGTGGTGAGGATCTCTGAGAGATGGCGTGAGTAATCGGAGGAATCCCCAGAGGAGCAAGCATTAAGGAAAGCCATTCTGTTGTTGGCAATGATTTTCAAAAACGAGGCAAATTCTCCATAATCGATACCGGAGCAAGCCTTCATAATTACCTAAAAGGAAACACACCCAGTAATTGCTATTATTTATATTCAGAGCAGAAGCATATTTAAATGACTGAAAAGTTCCATGCATTGTACCTGGCAGTGCTGATGCCATGAGTCCATTGTGTTTCTCCACTCATCTATCTCTTTTTGGACAGATGACAGCTCAGTCTGAAGAAACTGCCACATGATGTCAATGTTGCAGCCATTCAGCCAGTTATGATTAATAGAGATGGTGTCCTCCTGTATGAAAAATAATGTTTTAATATGTCACACTGGTGATAAATAAAATGCAGTGTTATACAACTTACAGTAACTGTGATGTCATCATTTCCTGCAAAAAGCCATATTTCTACCAAAAACTATACACAACGTTTAAATTTATGAAAGATATGCTGACTGGAGGAGATAAACCAGAGCTGCTGTATTGAAACATGAGTGTGTCTGTACATGTGTGTAATGTTATTCAGTGAAATAACATGTGAGCCTTGCCTTCATCAAATTAAAAAATAATTTTGTTTAAAACCTAATTTGAAAAGAAAAAAATTAGGGCTCTTGTCATCTAGTAAGTAGTAAGTAATCCAGTCTATTAGATTTGTAGGCATCTGAATTTATCACTTCCTTTCATCAATCTTTGTTTTTCTGACAAGATCTAAGCACTATTAGACACCCGAATTGTAGGCTAGCCCTCGCTCTCTACTATCTACACTGTGTTCACACACAGAAAACACACAAAACTCTTAAAACAGATCAGAATTGCACACTTGCTTCACATCTACAATGTAAATCTCTCGTTCTACTACATTCGAAAGATGCTCTATTGCATTTCTTTGCAGAAAATTGAGACTCAACAGACCAGGCAAAGTTTTTCTAATCTTCAATTGCCCATTTCCAGTGAGACTGTGCAAATTGTAGCCTCAGTTTCCTGTTCTTAGCTCAAAGGAGTGGCCAGGCATGGTCTTCTGTTGCTGTAGTTTGTAGTTTCGAAGTTTGACCTGTTTTAAGTTCAGAAATGCTGTTTTTGCAAAACTTTTTTCTAACAAGTGGTTAATTGAATTACTGCTACCTCATCGAGAACTGCCGCTCACTGGATATTTTCTCTTTTTCAGAGCATTCTCTGCAAGCTGGGAAAAGTTTCTGAAATACTCAGACCAGCTGGCATGGCACAATCACATTCAAAGTCACTTAAATTGCCTTTTTTCTTAATTCTGATGCTCAATATGAACTTCAGCAGGCCATTTTGACCATGTCTACATGCCTAAATGCATTGAGTTAGATATTCGCGTGAACAAGCAGCTGAACACATGTACCTAACATTGTGGCTGGTGAGTGTTTACATTCAATCTAACAGAACACTTCTCATAGTAAGAAATGTAACTTGTCTTTTATAATACTTGGCAGACCATTTTCCTCTAGTTCAACGGCTTACAGCAGATATCCCTCGACAGCTCTTACCAGGTTATAAACTTGGTGATGCCAACCACTAGGCACAAAAATGATTTCTCCTGCCTCTTGAATGATTTCAAGAGGTTGGCAGGCTTCTTCAGCGTGTGGAAAAAGGCCTCTGTCTCGAAGTTCCGCTGACGTAACATCATAAGGGAGGTTGCCGTGAGTGTCTCGTAAAAACTCCTCCTGACCTGGAGGATACAGGAGCCACTTCTTCCTGCCACAGATGTTTGCAGACCAACTGTAGGAACGG
>VVHJ01035328.1:25636-35806 GCA_015107715.1 Tylochromis polylepis
CAACTGTAGGAACGGAACACATCAGCGTGGAATGGGGTCCTAGTAACAAGAAAGTGCATCGTGTTGGATCATAAAAGATTTTATATAAACTCAGTTTTGCCAACATTATGTTTTTTGGGTTTTTTAAAAATAATGTTTTCATACCATGACCCTTTAGGTCCCATGTAAACAAATCGGTAGTCATCCACTTCGAGTGTGTCCCAGTATTCATTGAGCCAGTCAGAAGTAAAGAACACTGGTGTGGTGTAAACATTATGTTCTGGAAAGTCCCTGCGGAGAAATTTACCAAGGATAGTTACACATTTTTCATACGATGGTATAAACATTTTTCTTTGGATTAATATTACTGTGATACCTTGACATGTGCCAGTCTTTAAGATAGAGGCATCCTTTGGGTGATGAGTGTCCATTCAAGATGTATTCCTTCCAGTAGTGTATAAATTCTTTGAAAGGCATGACTTGTTTGGGGTTGGCATTGTACTCCTTCGCATTGCAGTTTGCAACAGGGACTGGAGTCTCATCTGTGATTGAAACAGTAACAGTTATTACGAATTATTACAGATTATCTTTGCAGACGTTTACACAGTAATGCATGCTTGTTTGTTTGTTTTACCAAACTCTTGCAGCAATTTCTGGAAATTAGGTTTCCCATCCTCAGTCACCCACTGTTTCCTACACTTCCACTCCTCTGTGAATCTCCTTGAAAACATACAAGGGTGATTGGGGAGCAGATATTTCTTGAAAAACTTGGAATAGCTAAGCTCCTTGTCAATGTAATCTACAAAATGCGAAGACCAAAACTGTTCATATGACTGCCTTGGTATTTTGACCAGACTGCTGCAGTTACGGTACGCCTCCCTATCCATGATGGTAAACAAGCCCTCGGCTAGCTATTTAGCAAGCTCAGGTGTCAGGGTTTGGACAGCAGGGGAACTCTGAGGGGAAAAGCTAACGGGAAGATTAATTCGCCATTACATCGCGTACGTATTCTCACGTTTCTGCCACATTTGAAAACCTGGTTAAACCAGAAAAAGACACTAAGCTAAGAAAAACGCAATTTTCCAATTTGACAAGCCGCTACACATTAGCGCATGTCGTGACTCCTGAACGACGCACATATAAACCGTTGCTATTTATATTTTGCCACGATACATACATACATATATATGTATATATTTAATACATTTCTATTAACGTTATGTTTTTCGTATCGCTTGGAAAGCGCCGAAACCGCCGCCGCTGTCATTATTTTTCGCCAGACATTTTCGCAATAGTGCTTCTTTTTTTTTGACAGCAACTTTTTTTTTTCCCCAAGTCGGACAGTAAATACGTCCGTGCTCGAGCGTGACGTCACTTCCGCAACAAACGGCAGAGTTACTGAGGGCTACGAGGTAACGTAATGCCCAGCCCGGTGTTGACGATTAATGTGGTGTGGGTTTAATTGTACCGAGAGAATATAAAACACGTTAAAAGGGTTATAACATTATAATGACGCACGCGTAATGCGGTCAGCTGGCTAGAGAGCTGAAGCTGCCAGTGTGAACGCCTCGACTGAGCTCATCTTGCTGCCTGGATTACACTCAAAAGAAAGTATGTTCATCCTCACGACTCGTAGATCACTCAGTTTAAAGTGCTTTTGATGTAATTTCATCTTAACCTGCAGCAGTACTTGTGTGCATATTGTTATCATGTCAAACTGATACCTATTTGTCCCCCTGACAGGTGAATCTGTCTTATCTCCTTCCATCATAATGAGCCGGGACGTTCCCATCCACAGCTGGCTGGGCTCCTATTACATCAACAGTGAGAAACGGTGGGAAAATGGAACCCTGTCTCTCACCAGAACCACGGTGCGCTTCGTCTCCAACCAGAGCAAGGAGAGTCTTGCCAGCTTCTCTCTCTCGAGGATCGTGGAGATCAAGATGGAGTCATCTAGTTTCATCTTCAGCACTCTCACAGTGCTCGAAGAAGGCAACGTGAAACATTGGTTTGGTTCCCTTAAGCCCAACAGGGTGGTGGTTTATAATGTGTTAGAGCATTTCTGGAGAGAGCGGCTTCTTTCTCCCAGCTCAGAAGCCCAGGGGGCTGAGGCTCAGCCTTCGAAGGGAAGAGAGCTGATCAGCCTGGTGGCAGGGGCCCAGAAAAGATTGGAGGACACTGGCAGGGTCCTTGGCCATCAGGGAGAGCAGTTTGACAATATGATGCAGGGCCTGGAGAAGATTGACTCTGACTTGGGCGTGGCTGACAAGTAACTATCTTAAGATATTTTTAGTTATGGAAGTTTTGCACATGTCTTGTTCATATTGCTTGGCTATCTCTATAACAAGGCCTAATTTATGACTAACTTAAGTTCTTCCTGTCCCTGGATGCTCTGTCTTACAGACTTCTGTCAGAACTGGAGTCTCCTTCCTGGTGGCCTTTTGGTAAACTCCCCTGGAAGACCCAGCAGGATGCAAAGGCTGAGGATGCTGCGAGAGCTGCTGCTGCTGCTGCTGCATCAGCAGCCAGGGGCTCCAGTAGAAATAAGGTAATCACAAGCATCCCAGCAGTACTGTCCAAAGGTGGAGAATCGGATTTGAAGCCTGGATGTTTGTTGGTGCTAGTGTCCTCGCTGGAGGTGCGAAACACAAACTGCCAGCTCCTTCACAGATTTGAGCGAAATGAAATTGACGAAATCAGGGTGCACAGCCCCTATGAGATTACCATCAGACAGCGTTTCATCGGGAAGCCAGACATATGTTACAGGCTCTTGTCTGCCAAGATGCCAGAGGCTTTGTCCGTGTTAGAGATGCAGTACAAAAAGAAGATAGAGTTCACAAGCGAATACACAGATTTTAAGACGACTCCAGTTTCATCGCCATGTGACACAGAAGGGAAAAGCTGGACTGAAGGTAAGGAACACACCAAAAAATAAATAAAGACACCCTTATTCCACAGTGGTTTCCATGCCTAGTATAGATTTGACCACTAAGTGGCAGTAAAGGTCTGCATTTCCACCTCTGTGTATTTATAAGTGTGCAGCCACATGTAAAAACATTTCATCATAGTTATTGGTGTCTCCTTGACAGAAATGTATTTTGATGAGTCACTTCACCCTGATTGCCTCAGTTGCTGCACTCTGAGTTTACTGTCTGGTTTCCTCATAAACAACATATGTACTCTGCACTTTTTCACCATCTCCACCCATGGAGTCAGGTTTACTGCAGACGTGCCAAGAGACAGAGCTCCCACTGGAGGTCCCCGCAGGAGAGCTGTCCCAGTTGCAGGTGCATGTCTTACAGCCATCTGTCAGTCAGGCTGAGGCCCAGGAACTCAAACAGGTGAGAAAAGCTGGACTCCTAAATTTATGACTACACTACTGTGGCCTTAAAATGTTTCATATTTGTATTCACAAGACAAGTAACACAAATGAAAAGCCAGTGTGCTCCAGGAACAGATTGATTTAAATAGGGGTAGCTGCTATTGTAAATAATCCCAGAGTCTCAGCAACATGTATTTTGATGTTTCCAGTCCAAACCACAATTCACCATAATGATTTTTTTTTTAAATTTTTCATCCTGTATGTTTAAAATGTTATTTGGTGAGACCACAAACCAACGTCCATCCTGGTTTTAAGAGAGGAAAAGAAACACGGTTAGTTATTTGGTCAAAACCTACAATGTCTTTCCATTCAGAACTTCACAGCGCTGAACGCTGTTACAGACACGGTCTGTGGTGGCAAAACCTACACAGTGACGCAAATTCAGACCCCTGATTCGGGCAAGTTTTTTTTCTGTGTGTGTGAATTGCTATTACAGGTTGCTTAGACTAGGATTTTTCATGTAAAACTTTCAGAAAGTTGCTCTTTGTTTAATCATACAATGTTGAAATGATCAAAGTTAATGAGGGACTGCAGTCTACAAGGCTCTACCATATGTAAGAAAATGATATTAACATGTACATGTGAGAAAGTAAGCAAATACAGTAAATAATGTTGCAAATGTGGCAATATTGAAATTTGGAGTTGACAAAGATAGCTTTTCATTACATGTTAACACATAAACATATTAACTCAGAGTTTTTCATAACATCGTTACCATCCTCAACTCCTAAAATCAAAAACTGAAGCAAAAACATGCAAATGTCTTGTCAACAACAACAGTGACACCATAGACAAAAAATACTGTGTTGGGGTTAACAAATACCTACATGCTGTAGCTTAGGGGCTAGAGTAGGTCATCTACTAATCTAAAGGTTGGCTGTTTGATCCCTCACTACTCTGCATGCCAAAGTATCTTTGGGCAAGACCCTAAGTTGCTCTCAGATGTGTTTATTGGAGTGTGAATTTTAGATAGAAGGATGGAAAAAAGTGCTTATGAATGTGTTTGAATGGGTGAATGAGGCAAGTTGTATAAAGTGCTTTAAGTGCTCCAGTAGAGTAAAGCAGCACTATATAAGAACCAGTCCATTTAACATTTGCTTGCAGCCTTATAGTAGTATATAAAATAATATCTCAGAGGACCTAACAACATTCCTGGCAAGAACTAATATATACACAGAGAAAAACCTGCAACCTCCACACAGAAAGGCTCCCAGCCAGCCAGTGGAGTGAAACCCAGGAATTTCTTACTGTGAGGCAACAGTGCTAACCACTGCTCTGCACGTTCGGTCAATCAGTGATTCTAAATTGGACGTAGATGTGAATACGAGCGTGAATGGTTGTCTCGCTGTGTTAGCCCTGAGCTGACCTCTCGCCCTATGACAGCTGGGGTAGGCTCCGGCCCCCTCCTCTGCCTCCAACCTTCTTCTTGATAAGCAGAAGAAGATGGATGGATAATAATATAAAAAAGAAACGAGCACACCATAGCAATAACAGCACCAGGCCAATCACTGGCTAGCCTATTGTGTTTTAAATGGCATGTTATCTGCGGCTGATAATGGGTTACATTTCAAAGCGTGCCAGTTTTGCCTTAATGCTATGCTTTTGTACACACCCTGCTCTTACTGTAATCCATGTTGAGATTAGAATCACTGTGGGCCAACTGGTACTGATAACTTGTACTCAGTTTCATGTCCTGCCCTAAGTGCCATGCCAAATAGTCTTTCTGGTGTCAACATTTGCATGTTTTATTATTGTTTGTGGTTGGAAATTCCCCCTTGCTAAAAATATGCTGTAAGAATATGAAATTGAGTGTGCTGCTAATGCACAGTCCCAAAGTTACCCCACTAATACACAAGACACTCAGATTTTTTTTTTGCTAATATATTTTTTCTTTTAGCTCTAGCCTAAATGTTTAATTTGAAGGGTTTCTACATGACTTACGTCCCCTAGCCATTGTATAAACAGTGGCTAGAAGTGTTCATTTTTACTGTTTTTCTATGACACACCGGAGCTCTTGTGAATGTTAACTGCAAGGTGTGATTCAGTCATGTCCTCTCAGTTTAAATTGTAAAGTCACAGACCTGAGTGAATAAATATCGTTGTTCTTTGGTGTGTATTGACATATTATCTGTTTTTCAAACTGCTAACTCGAGCTGTTTTTGTGCTCAGCTGAAATGTCCGCATAAACCAGCCAGAGAACATAATGACATAATGTCAGTGGAGTGTGAGTGTGTGTGTGAGACAGAGCGCGAGATCATGTAGCATAAAATACTACCAGTTAAGTAACCATAGTGGTAGGGTTTGAGGTGAGTGTTTATAAGGCTTTGCTTGGCACATCACAGTATATTAAAACTGTTCCATCAACTATGGCATATGCAGTTGCTGGATCATGGTCATGTAGTTGTGATATCCCTTAAAGTCACTGAAAGTAAGAAAAAAAACCCCAGTATGATATCACCGATCCCAAGAATCAAGCCAAGACTTCCCCCTCTGTGTATCATCAAGTTTCATCTGCAAAATGAATAACAGCTATTATTGTGGTGAATACCATTGTTGCTTTCTGATCAGCACACAATTAACAGCAAACCTTTCTAACACTTAAATCCTTTTTTTTCCTCATTTACCTTATGTTTAAATTTTATTTTGCTATATTTTATTATATTGTATTGGTGTTATTGTACTATTGTAAGGTGACCTTGAGGGTCTTAAAGGCGCCTATAAATAAAATGTATTATTATTATTATTATTAGACCACTGACCCATATCTATGTCTCTCCATATGTGGTCCACCCTGGTCCACCACTGTGGTGTTGTTTTAATATACCTTACTTCTTATCAACATATGTTCACTTAGGGCCGGGTTTCTGAGTTCTTAAAAAAGATGTGTCTTTTTATTGTGCTGTGTGTGTTTGCAGATGCTCATGCAGCTAAAGAACCTTGCCTTGGAGGCAGAAACTGAGCTGGAACGGCAGGATGAAGCCCTGGATGTCCTGACAAGCTCCACAGACCGGGCCACCATGCACATAGAGAAGCACACCTGTCGCATGAAAAGACTCCTGTAGTCCTGACATTTAAGGAGATGCACATGGACTCAGTGTCCTGAGAATAACACCGTACACCTCCTAACTGTTCACATGCAGTTTGAAAACCATGAAAAATGCACATCAGCAAGGACTTGTGTGGCCACTTAAAACAAGACATCTTTAAAATTTGCACTTTAGTATTAAAAAGAACACAGTTCTTTGTTTTAGAGAAAGTAGATGACATGTGGACGTGCACATTTCTACATGAGAAAACTTGAACTTTTTGCTAAATTGCATCATATTAATTCTAAATTTGCCCTTCTCAACTGGAAACAATCAAAACATTTAATTGGTGATCTTTGCGGAGCAAGAGTAAGTGCTCTCCCTGTAAATGCATATTTTTCAGCTGTGGCTACCATTCCTACCCTTGTGTTTAGCTTTAATGCTCTCAGCTGCACAACATTTTGAAAGGAAGATGTACTCTGAATACTGGCAAATAGGTGTTAGTATATAAGCCTAATTGGCACATGACAGAAAGAAATGTAGCCAGTTAACCCCATTTAAAATATTTCTAGTGGGAACCCAATGATGGAGCGCACCGATTTTAATGCCCCAGTGATTCATACTGATCAGTTGTGTCACCTGAGTGGGAGCTGGCGGGAATCTGCAGTGCACGTTGTGCGCTCCCTGTGAAGCTGGCAGGTGAAAAATAAGCAGATGATTTCATATTTTCAGGGTAGACAGGCAGCAGTTTACACCCTCCACATCTGCAGTGCAGAACAAAATGAACATCCTGAAATGAAAAGAGAATATATTGTACATTGATTCTGCAGTGACTAATTTAAAACAAGCTGCATGTTGGGTCTTTTTTTGATAATCGACTGCCGTTATTTCCTTTTGCAACCATCTCTGCCTTTCTCAGGTTCTGTGTATCACGTATCCCTTTTAGACACAGTTTCCCTGTGGCTCAGTGTTGCATGTCCCAATAATGCTGCTTTGTATCGCATCGAATGAAAATGTTCCATCATTATCAATATATTGCTGAAAAATGTAAATCTGCAACAAGTTCTGGGACCTTTAAACAGAAAACACTCCCGCTCTCTGTTTTTAAACAGAATAGACTTAAGATCCACATCTACTATTTATGCCTCGATATTCATCTAAGCCTGTATTATCTGTAAATGATACATAAAATGTAATTCTGTAATGTTATAACAGTCTGTTATTGCTGTGAATGTGTAATTAGACACTAGGTTAATTTAAATATATGTCTAGTTTAAAAATCTTATCAATGTTTACTTTTTCCTATGATAATTATCTTGACACCGAATGAAACTAAACGACTAATTCTAAATACAAGGGAAGACCATCTGCACTATACTACCATTATAAGCATTGAATGAATTCCTTTCCCCATTCAAGGTCTGGACAGCATATAATGTAAATAAAACTGAAGTTAAACAAGTAGTTTGTTTGTTCCTTTTTAAAAACTGCTGCTTACAGTTGCTATAATCTGTGTCACTGTGCTTGTCAAAGGTGTGTGCTTCAATGATACGATCACACACTGCGGTCTCCCTTTGCAGGCCCCTTTAGCATCTGTGAGTCTTCTGTTTTGGTTCAGTACTTTTGTCAGCAGTGCAGGCTGACATTACTTTGACAAGCAGCTTGTTACAGCATGTTCTTGTTACACTCATTACCTCAAATAACACCCCCTTGAACTAAGTGTAATGTATGTTGTCCAGACTAAGATGTGTACTGTACTACTGTATATTATTCCTCTCACTGTTTTGACTTAATTTCATCGGATAACATGTCTGGTTTTATTATTTTTCTCCACCACACAACCACCAACAAGCTTGTTAATTGCATTTGGGGTGACAGCATTAGCAATAGTACTGTGCAAATGTCTTGGGTTACCCTTTTTCTAGGAAAATAGGAACTGAAGAATGGCTGCCTTTTGTTCCATTCGCTCCTAAAATAATCCCACACTGCTTCAATAATGTTGAGGTCCAAGCTCGTAGTATGACAGAGTATTAGGGCCACGTTTAAAAAAAATATTGTTTATCACTTTGAGAATATAAACTGATCAGCTGTCTTGTGATACAACATACATCCTCTTAACTGCATGGGGATGTAGCCATCGATAACCTTGCATCTGTCCATTAAAAGCCATTTCCTTTTGTGCAAATCCACTCTCCCACATTTGTGTGTTTTTCCATCTGACCAGATGCAGCTTTCTGCACCATCTTTTCAACATTCTTAAACTAACCACCACACTGTGTTTATGCGCAAAAAGAGAAATCATTTCCTTCCTTGATGCTAAAACCGATTCTGAAGTACACTTTCACTACTTCACAGGGTATAGCAGCCGTAGCAGTTTGTCTTTAAACAACAACTGTAATCTCCACATTTTCTTAATGTGGCCCTAAAACTCTTTCGTAGGGGAGGCCAGTCTATGACTGATAGAAAAACACAGTGGAACACTATCCAGGTATGCTTTTACTGCATTGGCAGTGTGTATGAGATTATTGTTGTGCTGAAAAACTTAAACTGTTGCCCATCAGATTTTTCCAGATGGCATAGCATGGTTGATCAAAATCTGCCTTCATAATTCAATCAATTCTCACAACATCTACAACACCACTGGCTAAAATGCCCCAAAGCATGACAGAGCCTCCACCATGTTTAACAAATGGCTGTAGACACACACTGCTGTACCTCTCCCCCAACCTCCTCCGTACATACTTACAATGTTGTGAACCATCTGGAGCCTATCTCAGCTGTCACAGGGTGAGAAGCAGGCTACGCCCTGCATAGGTTACTAGTCTGTCACAGGATTAATACAGTGAGACAGATAATTATAAGGCCCCAGGCTGCATCTGAACCCAGGTTTCACTGGTGGTGACAGTCCTAATCATTGCACCAAAATGATGTCCTACGATAAAAAACAAAAATTTCACATTTGGATTAATCACATCATAAGACCTGTTGCCTGGTTTTCAGTCTGGTTTTTATGTAATCTGACATACCTCAGCCTTTTCTCATCTTTTCCCTCATTAAGAACTGTTTATTGAAAGTCACCTTTCCAATGAGACCATTTCTGATGATGTCATGGTCCTGGGTCTGTGACCCAGTGTTTTGAGTTTTTGTAGTTTTTTTGTCATTCTCTATTATGTTTAAGCCCACTTGCTTTATTCTATGGTTCCTAGGTTTTTCGGTTTAGATTTAGTTATTAGATTTCCCCCTGTGTCCTTGCCCTCTGTGTGTCTGTGTTTATATTGTGGTGTGAGGTCTTATGCCGTGTTTCCCCTCGTGTTTTGTTCTGTTATGTTTATCGGTGTTCCCCAGCTCGTGCTCCTCCATTTTCCCTCTCTCCCTCCAGTCTGCGCCTCTGTGTACTTCCTGTTTTACTTTGATAGTCTCCCGTCAGTGTACCTCATGTTGTGTTTGCTCTTCCCCTGTCTCGTTATGGTTATTCATGTCAGCTGTGCTCCCCGTATGCTCTCACTTCCCTCATGATCCTTCTGTGTATTTATGTCCGCGTCTCCTTCAGTCCCGTGTTGCGTCGTACTCTCATCATGCTGTTTTCCCTCCGTGCGTCCTGTGATCTTCGTCCCTCGTTCCCAGGTATTCTAGTGTTTAGTTATTTGTTTACAGTTTCTGGTTTAGTTTGCAAGTTTATTTTGTTGTTTTCGGCACTGCAATAAAGCAGCCTCTTTGAGTTAATTTTCCGTGTACGAGTCCTGCGTTTGGGTCCTACATCCTGCCTGCTTGCCACACAGCCGT
>VVHJ01035331.1:4519-16773 GCA_015107715.1 Tylochromis polylepis
TGCTGGTTCTCTCCAGCAGCATCGCCTTCATCTGTAAGTTTTTTATGAATTGCAAGATCATAGAGAATTCACGAGTTTCACATCTAGAGGAATGGTTTTACTGACAAGTGTCCTGTTAAACTACAGCCAGCCCTTGATCTTAGGTTATACTATGGTTCAAAATTTGAAAGCAAAATCAAGCCTGTGCACAAAAAGCTTTGATTCTACTCACTCATTACAGCTTGCTGAGCTGCCTGGAGGACAGCCTGGATAGCGAGGGCCTGGGCTTCCTCTGTGGCTGCTGCTTGGGCAGCCGCCTCTGCTGCTGCAGTAACAGCCAGTTCCTCGTCCGACAGCCCCGTCACCATTAGTGTGGCTCCCTGGCCCTCAGACATCAGCTCTGAAGGAAGATTCAAGGCTGTCGCTGCTGCTGCTTCTCCCTGGAGAACACATTAAAGCAGTTCCATCAAAAAAAAAAAAAAAAAAAGAAAATAAACTGCATGACTGCAAAGAATTTCAAAATCAAAGGCCACACAGGCTTTCTTTGCCTTTATTGACCTCTGCTTGCGTCTCCATTGCTCCGGTTCCTTCCTCAGCAGGTGCAGCTTCTGCTGATGCTGCCTCATCAGTTTGCATGGGTTCCTCTGTGGAGCTAGCAGCAGTGCTTACTCCCTCTGTGATGGATGAGATCGACTAGAGGGAAAGAAAGAAATCATTGCCCACAATGAAAAAGAAACACTCTGGAAATGACTTATTCTTCTTACATATTGGTACACACATATGGACAAAAGTATTAGGCCGCACTTCTTAATCTGTGAATTCATGTGTTTTCAGTCCCATGGCCACAGGTGTCTAAATTCAGGCACCTACCTATACAGTCTGCCTTTACAAACATTTGTGAATGTTTTGTTCTAAAGAGCTCGTAGATATTCAGCGCAGTACTGTAATAGGACGCCTACAATCCAACAACACTCTGCTGACTCAATACCTACAGGATTATAAACTTGCACTGGCTTTTAAAATCCGCACAAACATTGTGCAGCGGGAATTTCCCTGGTCAAGCAGCTCCTGTAAGTGTAATGTGTAGGTGACCTGGTACTTTTGTCTGTACAGCATATCAAATTCAGAAATGCAGCCCCAACATGGACATCTACTAAGATTAGTTTTACCACCATCACCCAGTGATACTGGATGGTTTTTAGAAAAGGATCTTATTTTGACAGGAATGATGTGGTATTCTTACAGGCACAGAGGGTCCAGGGGCTGGTGTAGACTGAGTGACAGTAGTGACAGCCCTGCCCTGGGTGGTGCCAGTTGTTGCTGTGGTGGAGGCCTCTTCTGTGCTGCTGGTACCTTCTGCTCCTTCTTCTGTCTGCTGGGATGCTAATGAGACATAGTAACATAGTTGATTTCTAAACAAAATACTTTTACTGCTTAGATACAATGTTAATCATCAGTCATGTGAGAGCTAGATGTTATTTTAAGAAATATTAAGACAAGTGTAATAAAAAAAAAAAAGATCGTATCAGTGTATGGAAACCTAACTTGCTATAAATGAATGATTTTGTTTTTTAAATTCAGGTAAAGTGTATACAGTATGTTTACATACCAGTGCCTTCACCCGTCTCCATGCTACAAGTGGCAGTTGTGGCTGTGTTGGTGGTCCCTGTCTCATGTGTTTCACAGGGAGGGTTGGAGCAAACCCTCTGGACCAGGGCTGTTGTTGTGCTGGTCTGATCTCCTCCCATGCTGGAGGTGGCTGTGGACGGAGAATTGGTGGTCCCCGTCTCGTGGGTTTCACAGGGTGGATTAGAGCACACGCTCTGCACCGTGTCTGTCTGGTTTGCATTCATGCTAGATGAAGCTTGTGTGGCGGTGTTGGTGGTGCCCGTCACATGGGTCTCACAGGGCGGATTAGAGCACACCTGCTGCACTCCTGCCATGTTAGACGTTGCTGTGGTAGCTGTGTTTGTTGTTCCAGTTTCATGGGTCTCACATGGTGGGTTGGAGCACACGCGTAGAGCAGACATGTTTGAAGAAGCAGTTGTGGCTGTGTTGGTAGTTCCGGTCTCATGGGTCTCGCAGGGCGGATTCGAGCAGACCTGTCCTGCACCGATTGTAGCTGAGGAAGTGGTGGCCGTGTTGGTGGTTCCCGTTTCATGGGTTTCACATGGTGGGTTAGAGCAGACCTGCCCTGCTCCAATTGTTGCAGACGAAGTGGTGGCTGTGTTGGTGGTTCCGGTTTCGTGGGTCTCGCACGGCGGGTTAGAGCAGACCTGCCCTGCTCCAATTGTTGCAGACGAAGTGGTGGCTGTGTTGGTGGTTCCGGTTTCGTGGGTCTCACAGGGCGGATTAGAGCAGACCAGAGTGACAGTCCCAGAGCTCTCTCCAGCAGCTCCAGCCTCAGTGGAAGTGGGTTGCTCAGAGGTTGGTGAAGCCAGGATGGATACTGGTAGATCTTGTACTGGCTGAGCCTCAACACCACTGGGAGTTGTGATCAGAGTCACCTGGGTGGGCTGGGTCTGCTGAGAGGAAAGAGATGTCAGCTCTAAGGCAAATAGTATGTTACATGGTCTAAAACAGTAGAACTTCATTGACTGTCTGAACATTTCTGAGGAGCGGCTCTCCACTAGTCTGTTTACAAAAAGAGGTAGCAACATCTTCACATTTGGTCTTTTTCATCATGTTGTGACATTCTACTTAAAGCTTATGACACATGCTCCTTCAAGAGCTTCAAAACCTAATGACTAAAATACAAATATTACAAACTGGAGGGACTGGAGCTGCTGGGTCTTACCTGCACTGTCATAGTAGAGGAGGGCAGTGCGGAGGAAGAAGTCAGGCTAGTCTGAGCAGCTGAAACTGTAATGGCAGTTGGGCTGATGACCTGGCTGGACAGGGTAGCAATGGTTCCCAGTGTGGTGATGGGAGTAACTAGAGAGGCAGTGGAACTATCAACTGTGCCTCCCGCCAGGCTGGTAGATACGGTACCAGTGACTGTGCCGAGAGTGGTAACACCTGGAAGAAGCGTGCATTGAAAAATGAAACCAGAGAAACAAAACTGTTAATGTATTTACATAATCATTACTTCAGTAATTTTTTTCATACCTGTAGTCCCCTTGACAACCAGAGTTGTGACAGTCGGCTTAACAGCAGACACAGTCACTGGTGTAACCAGACGAACGCCACCCACTGTGCTCATAGGAACGGTGCGTAAAATAGTGCCAGGTTGCCCGGGAGCACCCTTCAAAACCACCTAGAAACAGGAGATTTAGGGTAAACAGGCCGCACAACAAACACAATGTGTACAAAGACTGCTGAGCAAAAAGAGCCAGTTTACCTGTGTCAGTCCCTGCTGGCCAGCTGCAGTGGCAAGTTTGGGCACTGCAGTGATGATTTTCCCAGGAGTTCCTGTGGTCATCACCTTTGTGGTAAGGATTGTAATGGGTGTTTTCATACCTGCACTGCTCGTTACACCTGCAAGGACAAACACAAGCATCAATATAATCACTGATCAATCACTATCCTTAACACCTAAGGGTTCATTTACACAGCAAATGCCAAAAAGTTAAACATTAAGAACATACTGTTTTCTTTCATCTGCTAGAATTCTATAACATAAATGCTAGTCTTAATTTGTAGTACTGATCTTTTATTTAATTGTGCAAACTTGAATGAGAACAGACCTGTAGCTCCAGGCTGCGTCATGATGGCTGACATGGGGATAGTCTTAATGATGGTGGTGCCCTGCTTAGTGGTAGTAGGAGAGACTCCGCTGATGTTGAGGATAGTGGGCTTGTTTCCTGTGCCTCCAGCCTGGGAGGTGGTGATGATGGTTGTGGGTTTGCCATCTGCAGAAGTCACCAGCTTCAGGATTGTGCCAGCTGGGAGTGGACCCTTTGTCTGGAAAGAAAGGTGCATGTTATGCAAACTATTTGGGGAAAGACACGTGGTGCCTGTCTCAGGAGTTTTAAGCTACCTCCTGTTTTTTCCTGCACTCATGCAGATAGCTGACCTGTATGATCTGTGTGAGAGGGTTAGTGGAAGCCTGGCCTGTGACAGCTGATGTCTGCACTGGCTTGGTTTGTACCACAGACATCATCTTGCCAAGGTTGGAGATCTGCCGACATAGGAGAGAGACTCAAATTCATGAGTCACCAGAAAACATCGGATAGCACGGGGAGGTCAGCCGGATGCTTGACCACTAAACTTGTGGCTCTAGAGTCATTCCAGCCCTAACTGACTGACAGTCATGCAGATCACTAACATCATGCTCCCTGTTTTCTCCAACAGTCACTGTAGGCCAACTTTTACACCCTCCCTATTGGTTCAAAATGATGTCACCATCGCGTGACAAATCAATACAAAGATGCCGAGTGCGAGGAAGAATTTTACAGAATCCATGGTTTACAGCATGCCTGTGAAAGCACCAAAGGGTGCTCTCAAGTAAAGTTGCAGTATTACATTATGCTAAAGAATTCATGTTTTCTTACCAGAGTGCCACTGCTGCCCATGGTCAGGGGGCTCTTGACCAGGGTGATGGTCTTGGTGACTCCTCCCACCACAGTGGTCACCACCTGAGCCTGTTGGGCCACTGTAACTGCACCAGACTTGTGCACAGTGATGATGGGTCTGGTGGTAGTGGTGGGAGACGATGCAGTTGCTGTGCCCACCTGGGCAGCAGCAGTCTTCAGCATCCGGGTGGCTGGGTTACTGACCTACAAGCACAAATTTATTGTCACAAATGACTTGTGATAGGATGACCATAATGTTGGAAATGAGAGCGTTTACTGCAACGTGTACCATGACTGGAGAAGCCACTTTCACTGTGGTTGTGCTGGGAGAAACTGCCACTGTTTTGAGAATGGTAGCACCTGCAGGAACATTGAGGACAGTTCCTGCCGAAGAGGGTGGGATTTTCTGAGTTGCTGCTGCTGCTGCAGCTAAAGCTGCCATGCCACTCATCTGAGGGCTGCTTCCAATTGGCTGAAAGTTAAAAAGAAAAAAAAAGTTGACATCATTTGTTGATCTGGCAGTGCAGTTCACAGCGAATGAACACGATTGTATGAAACTGCTCATACCGATCCCTGGGTGGTTTGGGCTGGCACTACCATTCGAACACCTGGAGGAAGGGATGTCACAGTGACAGGGGATTTCCCCGGCTGGCTGGGACGAACTGTGACAACAGATGCGCCTGTTGCAGACTGCTGAGCTGCAACCTTTAAAACAGCTGTAAAACAAATGAACCAAAATATTCACACCTTGTAGAATTTGGGTTGTTGCAGTTGCTGAGTTTCCTGGTGTGGTAACAACAATGCAAAATTGTAATACCTGTCTGTGGTAAGCTCTGAGCCGACGGTGCTGCAGCAGCTGGCACTGGGCTCTTTGGAGAGTTAAGGGGCTGCGATGGGGTTGCACTCATAACTGGAGAGGCTGCAGCTGGAGTTGCAGGGATGTCATACTTCTGCAGCTGCAGCAAGTATGTGTCAGCTGTGGAGACTGCACCCCAACTCACCTCCAGGGAGTTTGTATTGGCACGGACTAACTGCACCCTGGCAGGGGCGTGTGGCCGCTCTGGGGGAGAAAAGCAAAATTTTCAATACCATCTAACAACAACCAAATGGCTGTTGTCTCCAGTGACACATGTTACAGCACACAGCACACCTACCTGTTTCCAGGTACCACAGATCTTTACAACAGACTTGGTTGTTCCAAGCTTTACGATAACCATCGCGGCCACTCCATACATAAAGTCTGGAATTGATAGCCACAGCACAGTGACCAGCACGGGCCCTGGGGATGTTGTCTTCAAGAGTATCCATCAACACTGTTTCCCAACACATGGTGTCTACCGAAGAATTACACAAAAGTTAAGAGTGGCACTGCACATTTCACTGTCTTTTCCAATTTAAAAGAAAAAATAAAACTATTCCAATAAAAACAGATTCAGACAAACCGAGGTTCAAGCACGCAAGAGTGTTTGTGCATTTCCACTCTTTTTCGTGTGTGGCTACTTTGACATCATCCATCACCAAAGGAACCCATCCTCCAAAAACATACATCCTGCACAGTGAGAAATGAATTCACACTTAGACCATTTAACAAGCACAGGGAATTTCAACAATGACTAAAATGAAAATTCAGTTTGCTGTTGGAAATGTGCAGCAGTCATCTCACTTGTTTGTGATGGTGGTGGCAGAGTGAAGACTTCGAGGAAGTGGCGCTGTGCCGCTTACCGATGGTTTGTTCCATGTCAGGGTATCTGGAGGAAATGATAAGTAGCAAGACATTTATACAAATGTCAAGACAATTAATAAATAAATAAAAATGGTTATCTATTCTTAAATGCAAATAGATAAGGCAGCTTGTGTACAGACAACTCACAATTTCCTATATTGCTTCTCTAACAGTGAAATGCTCAGTTCCATTTGTTCTGATACTGTGTGAATAGCATCATGTTTCTGAGCGTTGAAAACAGGGCATTTCAATTTTATTGTTGTTATTTTTCCATTTACACTTCATAAAACATACCAATATCAAGTGTCCATAGATCTCCAAGACGGCAACCACTCATGCCTCCATAGATTATTAAGCGCGATTTCCTGGTTGCCTTGTCTGTATATACCACAGCAGTGTGGCTCTCACGAGGAGGCGGTAGAACTCCGTATGTGATCGGAATATCCCATCCGACCACACTGGAACCTGCACGAAGCTCGAGTGTGTACAGATCATTCAGGTATCTGACGAATAAAAACACAGTGACACTCATGTCGGTGGCTGAAACTGAATCTTATGCAGTCCTGCAAAACAGTGCTCCACTGATGACTGTTCAGAAAACCTCTCTACCTGGGAATGTTGTTTTTTGGATCTTCACTGTCATTGGCAAGTCCACCGAACAGGTAGCATTTGTTGCCAACCAGTGAAAAGCTGTGGCCAAGACGAGGGCAGGGAGGGGGGCCATTCTTCGGGTTTTTTGCTTTTAATTTTTTCCATTCCCATCTGCTGGCCTGTAGCGGAAACCACAGTGAAAAATGATGAGTCGATGGATGGCAGCAGAAGCTGTAACTAACAAATCTTAAGCTGACCACATTCCTTGTTCTGACAACATAACAACAATAAGGACAGATTTAGCCTTTACATACTTCCCCCCCTCATCAAGACCACATTTATTTAGTGTATGTTTAAACATCTACTCCATTTCCTAATGATTAAAAATCCACCTGGGATCTGATGACAAAAACTTTTGGCACACTGCTTTCTTACATCCTTTAATCAGAAACATGTCACTTTCTTAAACACAGGACAACAAAAACATTTGAGAATTTCTCAGAATTGGTTAATGAAATTTGGCAAACCCAAACATACTCGATAGAGCAGAACAACCTAAGTTGTAACCTCTTCTACTACAGTTATAAGAATGAAGACATTGTGGAACTTTGATTGACCGCACTGCATTACTCCTTAAATGTTTTTTCTGAAGACTAACAGAACCAATAACACCATCAACTTTGCAACGGACTTCCCTGTGTGCATTTCACAAGTCATAACAGTTTCAATGACATAGCCTTACTATAATGCTCTACAGTTGAGCATTGAACACTCAAAACATGTATAAAGATGAAACTTACAAGTGACCTTGAATTTAATTGTAATAATTTGCCTGTTCTAGTGAATATACGAACTGTTACATGGGTGAAAAATAACTTTGCAATCAACTTTCTCAATTTTTTCCTGTATCAGTCATCTCTGATGCAGACAAGAGAAAATTTAGCATGCAGCTGATAAGAGGCTTTGCAGTATGATGGCCTGCATATGAACATTCCTTTGTAAATATCTCTGGAAAATCTGAGTTTGATACCAGCTATATTTATTGATATGAATACTTTAGTTTACAAGCCTTTATTATACTGATAAGCAAACCCAATACCAAAACTGGGGTTATTTTTCAATGAAAGTTTACCTGTAGTTCATAAAGATCGTTGCTGTACTTTCCATACTCCACCATTCCACCAAATACCAGCAACCGTGTGCCATCACAGACAAAACCATATGCAGCACAACCTGGAGGGATATCACCACGGACTGCTGGGATAAACCACTGGTTTGTTGCTAAAAATTAGAACACAATAACAACAATGGGGTTATTTCTGGAGGCCTTCCTGTGGCAAATTGGATTTAATAAGTAAAGTCATGCTACCACACCCAATAAGGCTTTAAAATGCTTAAAAGTACAAGCTAAAAACAACTCTATTTAATTTTTGGAACATAAACTTAAAATCTACATTAAAGAATGGGAACACAAACAACTGCTGTGTCTGCCTGTCCTTATTGGTTTATAAGCAGGAAACTGGGGCAGAGGATATGCTTAAACCAACCAGCATCATCCATTTTATTTTAGCCCGCCTTTTTTAACGTGTATTAAAATCCTTGTCCGACAGGGGGGGGTAACTTCTGTTTGGCCTACTGGGGCCTGCTTAGTTTTGCGCATCATAAACATATACTGAACTGAACCGTTTTAGATGAAGACCATATGAAAGTATTCTGCATTAGCCTTGCAAATATTTAAATTTTATTTGTAAAGAAATGATGCTTTCTGCAGAAACAATCGATTAAGTTCTTTATGCAAAGTTGCGCTTACCGGTGTTGTATACATGCAGCTCATCTACAATCCCTTCGTTTCCACCGCCGAAAACAACCATAAGCTCCTTTATAGCCACAGCTCTGTGTCCATGTCTGGGCCGGGGAACAGGACCGGACCACCCGAGGACCCGTTTCCATCGCGGCTGCAGAACCGACGCCGTGGTCCCAGATACCGCGGAGCCAGGGGCAGACATGACTTCTACCGAAATATAATAATAAAGACGCATTCTTCATGTGTGTTTGAACAATTCTGTTATCTTTACATAAAACCTCTGAAATATAAAAACAGCATCTAACCGTGCAGTATAGCTAACTTTAAAGCAGGCTTCACGGTTAGCGATTAGCTTTGGTTAATGAACACTGTCAAAAAAAGACAAGAAAAAACAACAACAAAAAACTATATTTGTGCAAAACCTTTCGAGCAACTTCTGCTTTATGGTCTCTTACGCAGTTATGACATTGTAGTTATGTTAAGAATCACGTAAATCTTGCCATTATCCAAGTTTATTATTAGTTGTTTCTAACCATTGAATTCAATCCATGGAAGCCGCCATCTTGCAACCAAACAAACACCCGCTAACGCTACTGCCCGTCTGAAAAATGGCGGAAGCAAACGAAAAAGAAAAATACATGACAACTAACCCTTTACATCAACAAAAAACAAGGCAGGGTGAATACAAATCTACCGGGTGATTATAAGCCCGTGTTCACAAAACGATACACAGTTGTACCACTAATTTATCTACTGCTGCAATCGTTAGCAACAGTCGGCTATTTTCATGCCTCTCTGGGAGTCGCCATATTGTAGCTAACAACTTTAGCATTCTTTGCAACCGCTTTAACGCAATTATTAACGTTATAAAAAATCCTAAGTTTGCCTTAACAGTTACAAATATTATGGCACTAAAGGGCCTAACACCTATGGGACGTTTTATTTAGATTTACAAAAATTTAAAGTTGCAATCGCGGCATTCAAATTCTCATGTTAGCCGTACCCCGTTAGCTCTAGCGGCTAGCTACTCAACCTAATTTGCTCGAGCTAACGGCGTTAGCTGGCATCTGTCAAAGCGCTGCCGAATTTCTCAATTAAATTCTACACAATTTAAATTTTTCTTGTCGTGCATAATTTACCTGATACAAAGGCAAGCTCGGCAACGCTCTTAAAACGCAGCTAAATTGAGTTAAACAGCATAAACACAATGTTATTATGTTTCATGCCGTCTCTGGAAGCAGCCATCTTTTCAACAATCGGCCTAAGTCTACAGCTCCCACAAGAAAAATGGCCGGGCGGTTTGCTACAACAAAACACAACAGAGCGAAAAGGGCACACACGCTTCAGAATTCTACTCACTTATTTCGATGCAGTAATTGCAAAAACACAGATATGTGCTCTAATCTTGCGGCAATAATCCAGATTCATTCGATTTGTGAAGAAATATTTCCTCTCATGCCTGCCTGGAAGCTGCCATCTTCTTGACAACCAGAGGCGGAGGAAAATGGCAGAGAGTTAGCGTCACCCAAAGTAAACATGGCGACAAGGACCCACTTGCAAACCATTTCTGAGGCAAAGGTATATACAGTTTTTTATTTTTGTGACTCTGTCTGTGTGAATCGTGTAGTAAGTACCAGTGTACTTTTACGAACACCGGAAATCGATTTAAAGTAAACACGTTACGACTTTGTGCGAATTACAACAAGTTGTGTTACAGGAGTTGGGTTATTGTCCCTTACTAAAGATGGCGACATCCGTACCGAATCTCCTTTAATTTCAATTTTGCATGCGATTCAGATTTTATTCCCCTCCAAACCTACTTGTATATGCCCACACATTCTCGACAACAGTGCACGAGCAACAATTCACAGACTTTGAGCTCGCACATATTAATGTTGACACGCCCACGTCCCCCATTAGCGCGCCCTCCACTGATATAAATATTCTACTACAGTACCTTCAAAAAAAGCGTCAGTGGTTTTGACATCAATATGTTCAGCCAAAGGATAAACGGAAGAGAATGGATGGATGGATGTTCAGCCATATTCTCTGATGTCAACCTGAAAAACAAGTAAATGCTCTACAGTGTAAAATGTACGCTCCAGGTAGGAAAATAAAACATGTAGTTAAAAAATATTTTGGTTTATGACTGAGACAACAAATAAAGAAATTTTGATTGTACATTATGACCAACACTGCAAAACAGATCACATCATATTTAGAGCAACTCAGATTTAAGTCTTGAGAGACTATTCATTTCTTTATATTTTGTTACGAAAATGGGAAATCCATACAGAAACATGCAAATATTTATGGAAATACATTTTTTTAAGGCAAAAACTGAGTTTTTCCAATTATACCAAGCTTGAAAGTCAATATTTGGGTTCAAGTTCAAGACATTTTTACAGAAATGTAGTTTGGCAGACTAGTGCAAGATTTCAGGGTAACCAGCAAGAGAAAAAGGCGAGTAAGTATTAGCATATTTCTGACTTTTTGCAGGTTGAATTTTTTGCTGCGAAGATGGTAAGTTAATGCAGCTTAAACATTCATTCATGTTCTGATGGACTGCAAAACTACCCTCAGAAGTAGACCAGGACAGAAAAAGAAAAAACCTTCTGAAAATTCCAGTCTACACATACTTTTTTAAAAATTATTATTGCCAGACTACTTTATTAGGCATTAGCTGGCTGGCAGTAATTCGATCTGTCTCTTTTTACACTACAGCTTTATTTCTGCTGAATGTGGGGTGTTTACATGCACCTTGAAGACCTTAGGTTCAGAGTACCTGAACCTGACCTCTGACCTTCTTCCTAAAGAAGGCCAATAATAAAGAAAAATTTTTTTTCGTAATATGAAAAGTAGCTGCCCTTTGTTGCAGCACTATGTTAGTCCATTAGATGGCAGACTTACACTACTGATTTTCTTCCTCCATTAAGATGATGTGAGGTGACTTTTCAGTGCCTTTTGTCTGTCTGTCTGCAACATTAAGCAAAAACTGCAAAGCTAAACTTTATGAGACTTGCATCTAGGTGCAGATCTGCATCAGTTTCTGTGAACTTGTGAAACACTGTATGGGCCTTGGCAGAGCCGGTTCCATCCTTTGTTGAGCGGTCATGTCTATTTGTGACAGGCAGAAAGAAGGAGATTTGGGTGCTTATGATTTATATATGTGTTTAACTCACTGCTGTCATATAAACAACATTTTTAAAAAAGAAATGAAGAACAAACAAATTAAAAACCAAGCCACTTTTATATATATGACTTTCTCGAGCCAGCCTCCATTTACTTATATTTTATTTCCAAGGAGCCAGCTGATTGTTTGTTAACTCACTTAAAATTAACGTATCAATTATTTAAGCATAAAAATGGCACATACAGTGGCTTGAAAAAGTATTCGGCCCCCTTGAACTTTTCCACATTTTGTCACATTACAGCCACAAACATGAATCAATTTTATTGGACTTCCACGTGAAAGACCAATACAAAGTGGTGTACACGTGAGAAGTGGAACGAAAATCAGACATGATTCCAAACATTTTTTACAAATAAATAACTGCAAAGTGGGGTGTGCATAATTATTCAGCCCCCTGAGTCAATACTTTGTAGAACCACCTTTTGCTGCAATTCCAGCTGCCAGTCTTTT
>VVHJ01035338.1:11517-26094 GCA_015107715.1 Tylochromis polylepis
GAGGACACAGAAGTTGAAATGGAATGAAACAGAACTTATTTATTTTTAAAGTATAAGCCCCAAATTTCCAATCTATCCCCATGACTTCCTCTGCCTCGGTGCTATGGTTTCTTTTTCCTTCCCCTTTCACTTTCTCTCTCTCTCTCTCTGTCGCTGTGTCTGTTCTTTATTTACACCTCTCTCCTGCTCTCTGCAGTGGCTCAGGGAGCGGTAACAGAAGTGTCACTTGTCATTATTGGTCTAATTCAGTAATCCGTCATCGTGCACTCACTGTATGCAGCGCATTATACGCCAGCACAGCAGGTGTACTACGCACCGAGGTGGAGATTCGATTTGACACGCACACACAGGCGAGAGAGCCAACGGGGGCCGGAGCAGACGGACACCGAATGTGTGTGTGTACATTTTGTTTTCTGTGTGCCGGAGAAAGTGGAAGGGGAACAGATAGAAAGATGGAGAAATTGAATTTTTGTGTGCATGTCTGTGGATATATTGTAGTTTCAATAGAAATGCAGTGGTCTAAGACATCTCTGTAGTGGGACGAGACATCAGCGACGGGACAGAGACAGCAGAACGAGTCGAAGCAGAGCAGAGCCTGTGAGCGGTAGCAAATGTGGGAACAGATGCAAAAGAAGATATTTGCATGAAAAGAAAAGTGAACACAATCCAACAATATATTATTACAGCATTCTTTCCATTCGTTTACAACTTGCAATCATCAAATCAAAGTTTACGTCTTCATCTGAGGGCTGAATATGTTTTATAACCCAGCCTGGAAGCAAACCTATAACACAATCTACTGCTCAAAACAGTGCTATGGTATTGAGTTTCCATGATTCTGTTGTTCAACACTTTTACTTAGCTATAAAAGTTTTGCTTTACCCTTATAGAATTTTATAAAGCAGTTCATTAGATAGTAATGTTTTTATTTTATAAGCAAATATGATGACTGACTGGCCAACAAAGTCAGTTCAGTCTGATTTATAAATTAGTTTTTGGACTTTTAAGTTTGGTCAAACTTATAGTTTATTATGGTTTTCCCCATTGAACTGCTTGGCTATTTAAACTGCATTTATAACAGTTTTTCTCCAGTATTTTCATTTAGCTGCTACACTAGCTAAATAGGACTACATGGCTAAATCTGCCACCAGTAGGGAGAGAGGAAAAAAAGGCACAATGACATGCAAGACAAGGACCATCCAGCTTATGTGGTCAGCGTCTTGGACTCTCTAGATTTTATCATTAGAGCATATGGAATCATTGTCATTGTACAAAAACATAATGTTTTGTGCTTTTCATCCACCTTGTCCTGCTATAGTGGGAAAAAATCCATGAAGAGATATGATTGCTAAGTCTTCCAGATCTCTCTTCAGCTTGCGGCATTGCTAACTTCTGTACTACAGTGTGAAATTATGGGTCCTCCTGGGATTATGCTTAGAAGCACCTAGATAGCCCTCCAAACCCAAAGTTTGTCTGATATAACGGTCAAGTCTAGATTCAAGTTAGACATGGTGAGGTGAATGCTGCTGCAGTCAGGGTTGTGGTCTGTAAGACTGATCCATTATCCATGAAGTCAAGCACCGATTTTATCTGCTTCAGTCTCGCCTGTGTTTATGTTTGTTTTTATGGGCGCATCAAAACTTTGGCCAGTAGGCATCACAGATGACTAATCAATCAGTCAATCAATCAATAATCAATATTGGTACAGATTTGTTTATTTATTTTATTTTTTTATTTAACCCGTCAGTGCTTTATTGGTTTAAATGATTTTAAATGTAGTTTAGCATTTTTAGTGCCACTTTCCTCAACTTACACACAGATATCATTCTAAATGCAAGAATGTCAGTCATTTAATCAACTTGCCTTATGTTTGGTATTGGTAGCTGTTATTCAAGTTCACTTTTATTTATTTATTTTTTTTAGTTTAGTTTGTTTTTTCTGCATATAATATACACAAAGGACACAAAGGAAAGTGTAAGTACCATCCCTGAAAATCCTTTCACTTCATGTACGATATGTAAACATGACATGAAATAATCTTAATTTCACATATTATTTACATACTATACTCAAACAGGAGTAGGTAGAAGCTTAACACTGCACGTTACTGCACACAAAAATGTGCTTTCAGTCTAAACTTGGCACAATTCTAAGTCAAAGCTAACCACAGCTTGGTGCTCTGGTGGGTCCAATTGAAAGAAAGGCAAAGCCAAGCTTTGTATGCAGCACTGACAGTCCCACCTCCCTTGGGGTTGGAGATGATGCCCCCTACATTTTGGGTACTAGAGTTTTATTCTATGTGAACAAGTGTAAGGGTGATAGGGTTTAAGGTTTGTGATGGTGGAGTTTCCCCTCTTCTCTTTATCAATGGCAATTTGTATGTGAGCGCACACCTCTGGAGTCCCAGCGGACACAGTGGATTTCATCAAGTTCTTAACCCCACAAGGCTACAAATCCGGTTACCACTGTAAGTGTTTTAAACTGTTTAAACTATCACAGCACTCCATGCTGAGTCCCAGCCCGTGTGCAAGTCACGCCCAGATCACACTGAACCATATGAGTGTAACTGCATTTACTCTACTTTTTCCTCTTATTTTATTTTTGCTTCATATAACACCTGCCATTTCCACCAGCACATCAAACCCCGGCTGTAAGGTGACTCCGAGGGGATTCACCACTTCTATTGTTTTGTGAAACCTTTTTACGGCCACTTTTATTGATTCATTTTTATCATTCCTTTTTTCATTAAGAACAAATGGAAGACATTTTTTATGTGATTGGACTACACCCCAAATTTCTGGTGCTGATTTTACTGTAAGATGTATGATTGCTGGACCTTCTCTGTGATACTGATGATGCAGCGTAGGGCAATGCAGTTTGTACACTGAATATTAACAGCCTCATAATATAGGTCTGCCTCACGGTTGCTAATTGTTAATTGTAAGATATTTCTAATTACTACTCATTAGTGCAATTTACATTACAATGATGAGCCCAGTTCAGAATCATCAGTCCAACCAATGAAAAACATGAAAACACATTACAGTATATCTTTATTTGCTATTTCTTAGAAATAATTTTGTCATTGGTCATCAGTAAAATTTCAAACGTGTGATTGAGCTAAATCACAGATCCTCTTTTACATCAGAAGCAAACCAAAACACTTTTTCACACAGACATCGACTGCACAATTTAAAGCTGTCGCTGCATCTGATTGTTTACTAATCGCTAATTTATCCTTTGAGAAAGTATTCAGTTCAAGAAAGTGAGGTGAGAAATTGCAATTGAACAAAAGCTGAAAAGAGATTTTTAAGTTAAAGATGTTAGATTTTTACTTCTTTTTTTCCCCAGAAGCCCCCTTCCCACTCACCCACCCAAAAAACAAGAGTAAAGCCTTTCAGTCAAGCATAGCCAGAGAATTAGAGAAAAGTATAGGGGGCTTGACAGGATTCAACCTTTAATGTTATATAAACTGTAACAGGTAGCTTCTCATTATTGTTGGTTTATAAATTATAGCTCTTAAATTTAAGTTACCAAAAAAACTTTTCCTGTGCAATATTATCAGGTTAACATCACCTGGAAACAAAACATGCTTAAAAGTCTAAAGAATGAAATGACAGAAGCTTTCTTTTTTGGATTTCACAGAGCAGACAAAAAAAATTGTTAAGTCGAAAAAATGTAACATGTTAATTTTCTAATGAACTATTTTGGCTTAGAGGCTGCATAGAAAGGCCATTAATATCTGAAGGATTTGCTTATTTGCTTATATCTCCAATGGATCATTTAGCCTATAGACAAAGAGCTCTTTGATTTTATCTATTGCCTGCCTGATGGTGATCATCGACTGGGGAGTTATTTTGTATTAAATAATCAGAGGTGATCAATACCGCTCAATAACTGTCTTCCTCCTCCTTCTTATCAGCGCCATAACGTCTCCATGTTGAAAGACCCATAGGCGCACACTGCTGAAATGATTACAACATTCAGTTTTAATAGTCGGAACAGTATATATATATATATATAATCTGTTGATCCTCTGGCGTTTTTACAGTTGCTTTGTCTTTGTTTAGGAGCTCAATTGCACAATAGCATCCACCAAATGATGGCCAGCACACAATGAGCTACTTCTCCTCCTCTGCATCAGATGATCAAAACCGCCTGGAGTTATGCAGTTAATGGCATCATTATTGTAAAAGAGAGAGAGAGAAAAGGAGATAGGAGAGAGAGAAAAAAGGGGTGGGAAGAACAAAGTTGGAAAAGGAGGAGGAGGAGGAGGAGGGAAGGAAGGAAAGTGTTTGAATTATTATCCTGTATATGCTCGAGTGGACACGAGACAGAGAGCAGGGGGCGATTTGGCGAGTTGTTGAAGAAAAGATGAGAGGTGAGGCCTACGGTGGGGAGGAGAGAGCAGGAGGGAGGGCCGGTGATGAATGGAAGGAGAACAAGGATGGGAGACGGAGCAGCATGAAAGAGTATATACGGTGCGCGGTCCCGCTTCGAGGATGATGAAACGTTAATTAAAGTAAACGAGCTACCTGAGCTCCCCGGCTAACCCCCTGTCACACTCTGTCAGGAGACAGAAGGGGGAGGGGGGGCGGTGGAAATTTGACTGGAGAGGAGAGAAGTTGGATAATCCAGCTGTAGCTTTAGTTCAAGGTTGATTGCTGTCACAGTTTTGGGCACAGATATCATGCACGTGCACACCAGCGAATATTAATAAATATGATCTCAGTATGATCATTTAATAATTTAAGTTACTTTTTTCCACATTATTAAATTATTTTTTCCATTAAGTCCTCGCAGGCTCCATCCAAGATTTCGTGTGAGACCCGCCGAGGTCTCCGCAATGACATCTCGCATACGGGAACTTAACATTGTGAATTAATCAATCAGCCGTGCGAATGTGCCTGAAATGTTGCTGCTTGGATCAGTAATTACAGAAATATTTTTTGGCCAAAAGTGGGCCCTAATTTCCAAAAGAAACCCCCACCCATCCTCTTCCCCCACGTATATGTTCCAGCCTGTGCTCCTCTGTGTATATAATCCTTATTTCCCGTTCAATCCACGCAAGGTTTCATCCGCCAAGATCACCTTTGTTTCTTTTTAATGCTCATATTCATTCAATTAATCTGGGCTCTAATTCGTTTATATATTTATTTACTCGGTCTCGCCATCACTCTCTTCTTTTTTTCATCTCTCTCCAACGATTATCCTGGCGTCTAATTAGAAATCGATGCCGCTTGGCCGCCGGGTATTTGCAATGTGTTTGTGGACGTTGAGAACAATTCCCCGGACAGAAAAGACTGAGAGAAGAAAGAGAGAGGAAGAGGAAACGCTACACTACACTGCACTGCACTATGTGCACACACACGCGCGCGCGCGGGCGCAGATTCTGACAACCGACTTAACTGCTTGCAGCTATTCTTCTTTCTAAAAAAGCAGTAGGCTAAGTTTAAAAAAAGAAAAGAAAAGAAAGAATGCAAGGAAAGGGAAAAATGAAAAGAAAATGATTTTTTAACGACTGACGCGGGGGATTTGTGCAGAATTGTTGAGGACTGTTTCCCCGTCTTTTAGGAAAACAAACAAACCTCGAAGTGGAAAAGCACTTTAAATGTGATGGCCTGCATCTAACCCTAGCCAAAAGTCGAAGGAGCCAATTCATCACAAGGTTATAACACTCCAGTGCGCTGAGCCTCTATTGAAATGGTATTCTTATTTTAGTATTGGGCTTCTATTTTTGAGCGTTTGGGGCCTCCGTATTTAATTAATGCATTAGTCCGAAAAGCAGACTTATCTGGGACACATGTGCAAGATCCTCTAAGTGCGTTTAATAGCAGCCAAACTTTGTTGAAATTAGCCTTCAGTAATTGGGCAATCGTTCATTTGCCTTTCTCCCTTTAAGGCGAATATTTCGGGCAGTTGGAAACTCATAGTCTAAATTATTTCAAACTTAGAGTGGACTCTGGCACCAGTTCTCTTTTCCCTGTTTTGTGCCATCGCCGGTGCCCTCTCTGATGCTCATTCCGAGCTGGCGTCGCCTCCTCTCTGTCGCGTCCCGTGGAGAGGAGTCGGTATAGAGGCGACGGGTTAGCGCCATTACCGGGGCCAATCGAACCAAACCGGATTAGCAACTGCCAGATGAAAAACGAAATCGTTCCAACCAAGTGAAAAAAAAGAAAAAGAAAAAAAAATGTAGGGAACGAGAGCCTCGCACTTTTATTAGTTCAGCTTTACACCACAGTGTGTTTACCATCTGTGTGCAACCTTTTATTGGCTCTCCCCATAATCTGTTTTTCAGACGCCGTTTCTCTCTGTTTTCTGTGTTCATCATCCCAAACGAGATGCATCACTTTCTCCCCCCTTTCCCTCCCTCTCCCTCTCCCTGTGTGTTTGTGTGTGTTTCTCCAATAACTCCGTGGGTTCACCAGTCAGGAAGTGTCATATCGGGAAATGCAGTGTTGGAGTGTCACCCCCCTCTGCATGATAAGGAAAACTGAATAACTTGCTTCTTCTCCTTGTTGCTTCACATTTCATCAACCCCTGTGATGCTTTACTTGTGCCAAAACTATCAGTCTGGGCTCCCTGGTGCGTGTGTGTGTGCGTGTGTGTGTGTGTTGTGGTTCCACATGTGTGCGTGTGTATGCACGTGAGTGTCTGTGTGTCTTTGTTGCTCTGTGCAGTAAGCCATATTTGAGGCTTCATCCTTGCATTTTCTGTCAGTCTATCTTTCCATCTAGCACGCTCATTAAACGTCCCTCCCTCACACAGACAGACACACACCATCTCTCTCTCTCTCTCACACACACACACACACACACACACACACACACACACACACACACACACACACACACACACACTCCCTCTCTCTGAGTCTCTCCCTCTTCTTCTTCTTCCTCCGCGCCTCACGCTCCCCTTGCCCGTGGCTATATGATCGTGAAAAATGTGTTTACAAAACTCGCTCTCTTGCAGATCAAACCGTACGGACGAATCAAAGACTTTGGAGAGAGAGGCAGAAAAGAAGCGAGGGAAGACAGAGAAAGAGAGATAGAAGGGGTATGAGCAGAGGGTGTGTAGAGGCCTTATAATTTTAAAATTCTCTGTGTGTTATTCTATCTCTCTCTCTCCCTCTCTTTTTTTCCTCCTCGTGTGATTGTGTGTGCGTCTGCATCTCCTTTGGTAATACAATATCTTTAAGGCCCCCAAAACAACTATCTGTGTCTCACAGTTAAACATGAGATAATGCAATATTGATGTCTCCTTGTCTTTGCTATAACGCAATACTGGACCCATTCAGGCTGGACACGCTAACATAGGCCGATAGTGCCCTTGCACTTAAAAGAATTACTCTGCTCCTGTAATAAATTTTAGAGGGATGCTACACAAATATGAAGTCCCACAAGGAATATAGAAGCCTGTGAGAGCATAGAAGTAAAAAAAAAAAAAAAAACCACTCCCAAAGAAGCATCAGGTCACCTTTCATATTACGTATTCAGTACAAGGCACACAGTAATATTGGGCTGTATGAGCTTTCAGCTGGTTCTTTATGCATTTGGGTTTCAAAGGAGTGATTTGAGACATGTTTACTGGTCCAAGTTTTGTGTTAGCTGAGGCCTCTGAAAGTCCTCAGAGTTATGAAGGCTACTTGCGCTTCATTTTGTGCATCACTTGTTCACGTAATTAAAATTTCAGACTTTTTAGTTCATTAACAAACGAGGACATTTTTCTGAGGTCCAACGCTGGATGCCTGTCACTCCTGTCTTAGTAAAAGTTGTTGAACTGTTTAAAGACCAGAGACACTATTCAATCAGTGCTGGTGGTATACAATTTGAGCGCATTATTTTATTAAGATTTTATCAAGCAGCTGAACCAAATAGAATCAAAACTGTTCTATTTTAAAATCCCTAAAAGCACAAAGTCTCATATGGTTTGTACATAAAAAAAAAATCACATCAAGTACAATAAAATGTGTCAGAACCTTTTTACAGCTTATGGTTTATACTCTTGTAGTTGGGAAATATCTTTCTCAAGCGCCCATACGATACATTATTTCTGTCGTTATGTGACAAGGCTTCTTTTTTTTTTATCACAATGTCAAATTGCCTGAAGAGGGAGCAAAGGCTGGAAAGGTATGAGGAGTTATTTTTAAATAGAAATATCAGAATTGCTCCTCTTAATGTTTATGACAGGTTTGATAATTATGAGAAGAGAGTGTCTAAAATCCATAGAGAAGGAGAGGAAGAGGGCACAAAAAGATGAAGGAAGGGGAGGAAAGGGATTGTGAGGGGATGATGGTGAATGTGGTGAAGGAGGAGAGGAGAGGGGAGTGAGGGGGAGGAGGTGGGGGGGGCAGACAGACAGGCAGGGGGAGCGATTATAGCAGGGTTTATGTATGAGCTATTGATTGAGTCGGTGGTGACTTCTTGAGTGGTTAATTCGGGAAGTGAGAGCGATAGAGAGAGTAACTCACTGACCAGAGAGGGGAGGGAGAGTGAATGGGGGGGATAAAGAGAGAGATAGAGTGGGAGAGCGTGATGAGGAGGAGTAGAGATACAGAGGAAGAGAAAAGTGGACTTCCCCAAGTTAAAAGTGTGGAACAGAAGATACTATTTGGCAAGGAATTAATCTGTGGTTCCTGGTTACTAACGGGGCAATTTATGACAGAATGAAGCAGGGTTGTTTTGAGTTTTGTTTTGTTTGTTTTTTGTCTTTTGACCCTTTTCAAAAGTGCTGAACATTTCTCATTGGCATAAACACTTGGATATAAAGTTGAGCCAATATTTAAAGGATTTCTATTAGAAGAAAAAAAGTGTTAAGATTTGTTTATTATGTGGGTTATGCATATATGCTCATTCTGTTTGCCACAAAACAGCAACTAAAAGGGAAAATAAATGAAATCCACATTTACGAATGTAGGGTTTTAGAGAAGGCACGGTACCTCAGAGCAGGAAGGCCCTGGGTTTAAATCCAGTTTGGGGCTTTTTTGTGTGATGTTTGCATGTTCCCCCCATGTATGTTTGGGTTCTCTCCAAGTACTCAGACTTCCTCCAAAAGTCCAAAGACGTGCACAGGTTTAGGTTAACTGCTGATTCTAAAGGGTGTGAATGTGAGCATGAATGCTTGTCTTTCTCTACGTGTTAGCTCTGCAACCCATCCCGGGTGTTCCTTGTCTCTTGCCCTATGACAGCTGGGATGGGCTCCAGCCCCCTTTCAGCAACCCTGAATTAGATAAGCGGAAGGAGATGAATGGCTGGACGGATTTTAGAGTAACATATAACCAGGCTTTTAGCCGGGGTCTCCACCTCAAATCTAAATTCTCAATCATATTGGTTCACAAGCAGTTATCACTAATTTAGAGGGGAAGTGTCATTAAGCATGAAGGTGATTAATCACCATTATGAGCTGCTAAAGGGTCTCCATGACCCCAAACACACAGAAAACAGAAAACAGTGCAGTCATATTCAAACATTGTGTAAGTTATAATGATCACACTGCTTCTGATCTGCCTTAGCATTGCTTCAGTCCCAACACGGTTTTCTTTGGGAAATTAACTGAAGATCTGAGCAACCTGCGTCCATGTCCTGAACATACTCAACTCAATTAAAGCTTTCCGCTCTCCATCACACATAAACAGTGAGCGAGATCAGACAGCGTATTTTCTTCTCTATGGGCATGGACTTAAGCCTATAGGACACTCGTGCGATCCCTGGAAACCACAGATGGTTCTCTTGGTCTCACTGCATCACCTTCTCTGAGGGGAAAAAAGTCAAGAGCAACATCTCTGAGTGCGAAACAAGGTGGTGTGTGCGTTTGGTGGGCGTGTTTGTAGTGTAGTGAGCGTGAAGGTTCTCAGTAATAGCCTATAGACAGATTGGTTATTATTCCAAATGTGTCCGGTGCATATTCGCCCGCAGTTTGATTTGCAATGCATCTCTCACAGTTTGTTCGCTGGTCGGATATCCTGGATAGGATATCAAATTCCTAAAAGCGCGCGAGTGACGCTACGTGGGTTTTGCGTGCATCGGTGTGTGTGTGTGTGTGTGTGTGTGCGTGCGTGCGTGCGTGCGCGCGCCTGTGTGTGTGAAGGTCAGCTCGCCGGCGCAGTTTCTTTTCCTATTTCTCTTCCCTCTCGCGCAGGTTTTGATCTCTCAGCCGCGAGATCAAAGGCGCTCTCTGGCTATTAGTCAGCGCGAGCCATTGATCCCTCATCGATCCACGCGAGACACAGCCGCCCCGTGAACACCGCGCGAGGCTCCCAAAAGCTCCTCCCGCGCGTCAGGAGAGAGAGGGAGAGAGAAAGCAGAGGAGTGAGATGGAGCGGTGTGTGTGTGTGCGTGTGCGCGCGTGTGTATTTTTCTACTGGCGCGGGTAGAGCCAAACTCGAGCTTTTTCTTTGCCGCGGGACATGAAACAATGAGGCTCGAGCCGGTTTTAATAAAGCGCGCTTTCCCTCCTTTCAACTCTGGCGCGAGGCGGACGAGCCGGCAGCGGAGAGCGATCGATAATTAATGACGATGAATAATTTAACCCTATCGATTGATACTTTTTTCTTCATCCTTTTTCCCCTTCTTTTCCTTATTTTCTTAAGGCCAGCGTTCTATATCATACTAATGCCGTTTTCACGCGCTCAACATCCTCATCTCCACTCACCTCTTCTTAAACTTGTTGGAGTTCTCCACCTATCGTGAAAGTCTGGAGAAAAAAAAAACAGGTTTCCTTATTTATCAAAGTACTCTATTTATGACCCGAGCTGGAGTCTAAACTTCTCTCCGTGAATTGAGCTGGCCTTTTTTTTCTTACTCTTCTTTTTAAAACGTGTTGTGTTTGTCATCAAAGCCAAATTTGCACATCGTTAGAATTAGCCCAAGAAACGAGCCATGATATTGGACCTTTTAACATATTTTTTTTTTTCTGCCAACACTTCATTTATTCCAGTCAATCCCTCTCACACACTCCTGGTGTTACTCCGTGACTTAGGTAGTGATATAATTTAGTAAAATCTCCAAAGCTCAACTGATGAAAGAACACACGAAGCTGCTACTCATTTTAAAGCACTCATATTTTCAGCAGCGGTATCTGTGCTCAGCATTGACTTTAAGCTATGCATGCATAGATTTAAGAACTAGATGCAAATTCCAAACCCAGCCTCATTCCTTAAGCCGTGAACCGAACAAACTGAGTTCAGTGTGAAATTATGTTTCTTAAGTTTTCAGATATGGACTTTAATGTTTCTCTGGCCTATTATTCCCTGCCTCTGTTGTCACATCTTGTACCGCTGCTCTACTGTATCTTTCAAAGTACATTTCACTGGATGATATTCTGGCCGGGCAGTCCTGTCAGATGATAGCCTGTCTCAGTGTGAAGGACTCAGTATTAGCTTTGCCCCTGCAGTGTGGAGTAATAGGTGCTCTGTGGGAGAACAACTAGATTCAGCCAGTACTCCTGTAACGATATGTCTTGGTTAAATACACTGATGCTGCTGCACCACTGCCTGCTCCTATTATAGTGACTGCACTGATTTCTCACTCTTTCACATTACAGTGTGATGGGTGTGTAAGGTGCAAAGGAGGGCTTGTGGGGAAATCTAGCAGATGTAAGTTGCAACATGATCGCTATTGCTGTGATTATCTGCACAGTTTCAGTGATTAAAATGTAATCTTTTTCATTTTTTTTTATGGAGCTACACAGATTCAAAGCTTAAATGGTAAAAGTGAAAACCTTTATTTACAACATGACATGCAGAACAAAAATGAAACAACAATAATTAAAAAAAAACAAAACAAAAAAAACCCAACCGGTGACTGTTTTAATGTTTTATAATTAATCCAGTGTATTATCATTGCAGTTGGTAATGTCCTGCAAACAGGTCAAATTTTCTGAAAAACAAAGTAACCGAGACCAAATCGTTAACTAGTGAAATTTTGAGAGACTTTGTGGTGCTAAAGTTGACTCTTTTTTTCATTATGTAAAGGGGAAGTTAATTTTATTGATGGTAAGGTTTCGGTCATTGTTTGTCTTAGTTTGAAAAAGCACATAGAGCTTTTTGTTTGTCACATACCTGATCCTAAGAGTACCCTTTTTATTTGGATGCTCAAACAAGATGTAGATGAGATGCATATTCAGGCTTCAAAACAAAATTTGTAACCTGATATTTTGAGATTTAGCAAAATTTTTTTTTTTAATCACATAAAGAATATTTTTGGGATAATTAATATGGAACTTAAGCTAAATAAGAAAACTTATAGGCTAGTGTGTAGATAGAATTTGATTTAGTGTTGACTTTTCTCTTCGACATTTGGATAGACAGGTTCTTTTCCCTCTTCCTGACCAACCCCCTTTCCTCCTCTCCTCCTCCTCCTTCTTCTCTCTTCTGTCTCTCTCCTCATTTCTCCTCTCTCCTTCTTTCCATCTCCTCTAACAAACCCATACCAGAGTCCCTCTGTTCTTCCACCCTGAGGCTGACCAGTGTGTCAGAGCTAACCAGGGAGAGGAACAGAGAGAGAAAGACAGAGATAGCAGGAGAGAGGCAAGCAGAGTGAAAGGAAGAGAGAGAGAGAGAGAGAGAGCTTTCAGTTGGGCCTTTTTCAGGGGCAACCAAAAAAAGGAAGATGAGACAGATGTACAGAGTCCTTTTCATCTAGTGGAAAAAGAAAGCGGGAGAGGCCAGACTCTTCATGCCTCTCACATTTTTCTATCTTTTTATATCGTGACCCATCACTCTTTCCTTCTTTAGACAGCACTGGAGACATAATGTTGCCTGAATGTCAGGCTGCCCTCCTTCCTCGCTCTACCCCAGTCACTCTGCAGAATTTCAAAATATAGTTTGTACTACAGTATATCCCTCACACTGTTTCCTTTTCACTCCCGTCAGTGGCCTACTAACCTTGGCATCACAAGTATGCCAGTTCTGCCTTTACTTTAGCAGCCTTGTTACAGAGTTGGTGTTTGGGAGATAAATGCAGAAGTTACAAATACAAATCTGTGACCTTTGTGGCGAGACTGAGCTTTTAAAAACTCAGTGGGACTGGTCCAATCCTGACTCTTGGATATGCTTTTGCAGTCCTTTTCTTACTCTCAGTCCCCACTTGGACAAGATGGTCGAGAGGTCACAGGAAGTTCATCAGTTGATAAAATACAAGTGTAATGTTTACAGCTGAAAGCAGGACAGTTCACACACAAGTCTACCTGAAAATGATACAAACATACCAATTTGTTCATTGCAACACTGTAATGATTTTCATCTTTCTTTCTTTGGACTTTGTCCCTCGTCAGTTATAATGATTGGAAACGATTGCTCTCGTCGATATAGGAGTTTGTCTTTAGAAGACCCCTATGCTTGTCCATTAATTTATTGTCCTGTTTTTCCACAACAGTTTTTCCAAAGATCAAAACAGAGCTGGCATTACATGACTGAAAGGTTATTTAAAGGAAGCAAGTGAACTTTATTTGCGTGGCGTGAAATTCAAGAAAAAGATAAATAAACTGAGTGAAAAATGCATTTTAAACATAAACTCTCCTGTCCATTCATTTGCTGCTCATCGCATGATTTAGTTTAATTAGTAAATCTGTAGTGAGCAGTATAACAGTATAGTACCTTGCACCATGGATTTGTTAGCAGACAGCTTATTTTCTTTTATTGTGTGAATTTTGAGGGTGTTGCACTGTGCATAAATTTTGCTCTCTAATGCTTTGAAAATGGCTAAAAGTAAGTACAGAGAACAAACATGGAGGGATTTCTGAGGTTTACGTGTTGAGCAGCGACAACAGCAGAAACCTTTAACCTTTCAGCCTCGACCCAGGAAGTTTGTGTATCCCTGCAATGTTGTTGTGTCCTAAAGTCACAAAAAACAGAGTGCACTCTTTCAAGTGCTAAACTATAGAAAAGCCTCTGAATCATCAACACACTAGAGGGTTTCCAGCAGTAATAATCCATTTGCTAGATCTAGTGCAGGCCTACACTTCAGATCATGTGTAGGAACACAGCTGAGGTGTTTTTGTCAAGATGTGAGCGAGTGAAGTAACTTAGTGAATCTATTGAGTGTGCTTACTATTGTCACCGGTAGCCGTGTGATCCATCATCCACACTGGGTTTCACAGGTGACCTTTTGTGGGTGAGAGGTCCTTTGTTTGGACTCTTGTGTCTCTCTGTCCAAATAAAACAGTTTTTTGTCTGCCCACATCTCTCTATCAGTAAACCAGAATCTTTAGTAAACAAAGTGCATTCTCTTTTTCAGCTCGGTGAGATCTGTGTTAGTGTGCCGATATTGATTCAGTCAATATCTATGGGCTCCATGTCTTACTTTGTGTGCTGCATCTTACAGTGTGTGTGCGACGGCTACCTGAATGCCTGTGTATTTGTGCCATATCTGCTTGAGACTGTGTTTACTGTGCATGCACAATCCCTTACAATCTGTGAGCGTCTGTATCTGACAGTCTGTGCATGCATGTGTGTGTTCGAGTGTGTGCGTATGAGGAACAGTATTCCCTGGGCTGCTAGTTATAATGTTTCTGGGGGTGATGGGGGGAACTTGAAAGCCCTGTGCTGCCCAAATCAAAACTAACAAGGAAATGATGGGG
>VVHJ01035340.1:24365-34974 GCA_015107715.1 Tylochromis polylepis
TTAACGCATGCACATCTGCAGTGGCAAATTTAGTTTCAGTGAAGTCAAACAAAGACTATCATTTCTATCAGCAAATAATTTATATTTGGTGGTTCAGTTGTGTTCTGGGGCTTCTCCACCTGTTTACGTACATAAAAACAAGCCTGATATGACTATGATATACAGATATGACTGTTTAGGACTGATACAGCATGAAAGGAGGAGCTGGAGTACAAAGCAGCTTGCAGTGATGTAGTATTGGAGGTAGGCTCAAGTAGCTGAAATAAAGCTTCCTTTGAGATTTGCCAACTGGATACGTAGAGCAGAATCAGGTGAGCCTGCTTGAACTAACACGGTGCTTATTTAAATATTTATGTTGAGGCAACTAAATTGTGCCAGATTGTATTTAGGTTTAGTACTATATAATAGTTGATTGTCAGCTGTCTCTGCATATGCAGTATGCATGTATTTCTTTCTGCAGTCTGCACTCAGTTCCTCAGGTTGGTGGTCCAGCACATGGCTGTCTGGGGACTTGAAATGCATTCTGTAGTGTTTTCAACCTGCAGACGTGGCAGACAAAATCATGATCTAACACTTTGTGTAAAGATGGAGCACAGGCCCCATTCTTTTTTCCAATAGTAACCAAACTGAAGTATTTGCTGAGTGTTTCCCATAAGGACTAAAAGTGAGAACAGTGTAAGGAAGGGGAGGTGTTGGGATTTGTCATTCAGCAGAGGTTAAACCCCACCTATTAGTGCGGGGTCGGAGCAGCACGCAGATAAAGATTTCCTGTTGTATGGTGTCAAAAAATCAATGGCTCCGGTGCGATGTGCTCATTTGATATCAACAATAGTCTTTTTAAAAATCAATTAGGCCGGATAGAGAAGAACATCAGTGTAGGGTTACACCTTTCTCTTTTCACCACTTATTCTTCACTGATATCCAGTAAGGGCAGGCTGTTTGTTGAGGATACTTAGTCCCTCAGATGAGCACGTACAGTGCTGTCATGTGGGTTTTATGCATAAAAGAAAAATTTGCCCTCTGGTTTTTCAACATGTTTGCTTTGATTTTTCTTTTTTTGATCTGTTTTTCATTATTTAAAATGATAATATATAAAAGTCACAGCATAAACTAGAAAGACATTCTGATTAACATCTTGTTTGTGTGAAAGAAAGGTAAATACAGGCTTCCCTCGAACCAGAGGAGCTGTTAGCTGTTAGGAATCTAAATTTAAGGGGACAGGGCTCAGTAGAAAATCGAGTCATTCACAGTCATGCAGTAACTGTAACGATCAGGCGTAACAGTATAACCACTGGCAGGTGAAGAGAATTACACTGATTATCTCCTCATCAGGGCAGTTGTAAGTGGGTGAGATATATTATGCAGTGAAAGTGAAAAAAATGTCCTCAAAGTTAATTTTAGAAACAGGAAAAATGGGCTTAAGGATTTGAGCGAATTTGGCAAGAGCCAGTTGTGATGTCTGGGTCAGAATATCTCCAAAACTGCAGCTTTGTGGGGTGTTCCCGATCTGCAGCGGTCAGTATCTAAGTGTGTGGTCCGAGGAAGGAACGGTGCTGAACCAGCAACAGGGTCATGCGTCAGGTCTCATTGATGCAAGTGGGGAGAGAATCACACAGATGAGCTTAATGCTGGTTCTGATAGAAAGGTTTCAGAATGCACAGAGCATCGCAGTTTGTTGTAGACAGGGCTGCATATCTGCAGACCAATCAGGGTGCCCATGCTGTCCCCTGTCCACCGCCAAAAGTGCCAACAATGGGCACGTGAGCATCACAACTGGACTACAGAGCAATGCAAGAAGGTGGTCTGGTCTGATGAATCACATTTTCTTTAACCTGGGGAACACCTGGCATCAGGATCAACTATAGGGAAAAGGCAAGCTGGTCCTGTGATGCTTTGGCCAACCTTCTGACATGTATCACCTAGCTAAACATTGTTGCAGACCATGTACACCCATTCATGGAACTGAAAAGGTGTACATACACACAGGAATACTGTGATTCCCTCAAATGGAACAAAAACGGTTCAGGATTGGTTTGCTATTAGGCAGGTGGTCATGTTATACCTGATCAGTGTATATCAAAATGAAGCAGATTATTTTAAATTGGACCTTATATAATTCCTAGCTCTATAATTTTTTTCCTTGGACTTTTCCTGGTAGCTTAGCATGATTAACGGTTCAAAATTATTCCTCTTTGTATTATGCTAGGGCCAATTAAGCCCCTCACTTTGTCTTCTGTCCCAAAAAGCCCGTTTTAGCTCTTAGCCATTTAGGAACACTTTCTTCTGATTGGCTGCCCCTCATCAACAGAGAATTTACACAGCACAGCCATAGCCATTACCATATAAGGATAACCCCCGTCGGTGACCTTGTAGAGATTCAAAGGTATAAAAACTCAGTGTGAAACCAGCATTTCTTCAGTTTGGGCCTCCAATACAACTAAAAGCCAACTTTGATCAAGTTATTGTTTCCAAAACAGGAAAGAAATGAATGGACTGGAAACAAACTTCTGAAGTATCTTATTAAACTCTGATGCCTTGGAGCCAGCAAAATCTGCTTCCCCATCTTTGGGTAAGAGTACTGTTTTGGATCCTTTCCAAAGTTGTGGACAGTTTCCACTAAGTAAGCATTTAATAATAATATGACATATCATTTAAGATAACAGCCCACCTGCAGGTTTAATTAATTTTCCTTCCAAGCTGAATATACCTGAAGATGTATCAACAATTAATCTAACCAACTGAGCATAGAATAACACGTTTGTCCCTCATACTTTTTTCCCAGCAAATTAATCTTACCCAAAAAAAAGTAATAAAATGAACGAGCAACATTAAAGACTTGATGGATTCACAATCACTGGAGATTTGTTTTGGGTTTGTTTTCCTTCAAATGTTTAGCGTTTGTGTGGTATGTGACACCGTTTTAAGCTTTATCTCGTTAAAACATGAAAGATGAGCTCAATATGAAGCCATGAGTCAGTGTTACATTCACTGACCTTTGCAGACAAAAGCATGTCCAACCAATAACTTCATCAAGGCAGCCATAAACTTTCCGCCACTCACAAATTCATCACCATTAAATCATTAACGATATGTGATATACAGTCTCAGTCGCTGCCTCGGGCGTTATGGCCCAAGACTGAAATCTTTGAATGTTTCTGCCTTATTAACGCATACGTGGTGACTCCAGAGATGAAAGAATGCCTTTTGTGAGAGTGATGAGGATGGTGGGAATGCTCTCGTTTATTGACCAACAGGCTTTTTCACCTTTCAGTCAGAACATCAATGAAGTCAACAATAGATGGTGCCGTCTTTTATGGTTTTAATCATCTTTATATTGTACATACATCAATATCAAACTCATTAGTAAATCTGTAAACTGTAATAACGCTGATTTGTGTAATTTCCATCGACAACACGCTGATTAAACTGTCGGGACGACACGAAAAGCACCACTGATCCATAAATCCTGTAACGACATAATCAAAACTGTCCTGCTCTCTTCTAACGGCTGCCTGCCACCTTCAGCTCGGCTCGCTGTCTCACCATTATTCTGTGCGTCCTCTCCCTCCCCTCACTCATCGGTTAATTGCGTTAGTCATTTCATTAATGACGGACTGATTGTTTTATTGTGTTGGCTCGTCAAAGAGGTCTGGACGCCCCAGTGGCTGCTGAAGCGTCCGTATTGATAAGCCTTTGTGTGGGTAGCTGGTGACAGGGGCTGTATTGGTGTGTGTGCATGCTGGATGTGTGAACCTGTGTATGTGTGTGTGTGGAAGGAAAAAGCATGTGTGTGTGTGTGTGTGTGTGTGTGTGTGTGTGTGTGTCAGAGCTAAATGAGTGAGGCAGCATGGATACTGAGAAGCTGGTTGATATTGATAACGAGCCCATCCAGGCCTGTGTTTTTTTTTTGGAATGGGTCATCCAGCAAAAACTGTGTGTGTGTGTGTGTGTGGACTACAATGTGGGGTAGTATCATGCAGAGCAGAAAGTGTAATAGCAGCCAGTGCAGCCATATTGATAAGGAGCGGTGGGTTATTATGCAGGTCTGTGGTGGGCAGGAAGTGTAATTAACAGGGATTAGGATTGTATGAGGCCTCATGTTACCACAGTGAAGACAGCTAACCTGTTGGGATTAGTGAGAAGCACTCATTAGTGGAGTGAACCGATAGGACTTTCTCTCAAATGAGAAGGCAGTGTTTTATTAAACAGAACCAGTTAGATTCACTTGGTTGCATTTCCACTAATGTGCACTTGCTTGCATGATGATGTATGCTGGTAATAACACAGAAACAAGGCTTTTACCTGAGAAAGATACCCAGTGGGAAATCTTTTACATCAATTTTAAAAAGCTGTAATTGTTTTCTTAATATTTTTACCCTAAAATATGTTTTCCTTTATTTTTACCACTACCTGGTAAGATTTAATGTGCTACTACAACCCAGATGTGCCAGTAATGCACCAACAAGCCTTTTGCACCTTTTGCCACCATTAAACAGCAAAATGCTGTTAGGTTAGATCAGTGGTTCCCAAACTTTTTTGCTAGGCCCCCCTTTGTTTTACAAGAAAATCTTCGTGCGCCCCCCTGCACAAACACATCCTCCAACCACACACACCCATATTTTGTTTTCAAACTCCATTGCAGTTTTTCACATCTCAGACCTTTTGTAAACGATTAAACAAATAAAAGTAAACTGCAATAAATTACAGGTTGCAACAAAATAAACTACTACCTCTTTTAAATAACAGAAAAACAAACCATCTTTATGGTGTAATTATTTTACATGTAGTTGTTTGTTTTTTACTGTGTAAGAATATTCAACATTGCTATCAATACATTTTTCAAAAAATGCCTCTCTGTGCAAAATGGGTTTAAAAACATAAACAACTGTGGGATACTGTTTGTCTGTGATTTGGACAGCCGACGCAGGGGAAACAAGTTCTGTCGGGGATACCTACCTTGGCACCACCGTTGTGCAGGTGAAGCCAAAGGCGAGATATGCTTCATCATATTTTCTAGTCTTTGGTTTGGAAGAATATTTGGCAATGCTTCATCTGCTGCTTTGCATTTGTGTGGAAGCCCCATCAAAAACCTGTCCATTATGCTAGCAGTGTCCAAGCATTCTTTTTTTATTCATACCATGCCCCCCCTGCAATGGCTCCCCCCCTGAGGGGGGTCGCCCCACTTTTGGAACCACTGGGGTAGATGATGATGTAACAAACAGGAGAACCATGCAAAGTCAAAGATTTACGAAAGCCACAATCAATACACCCTCATTCTTATTTAAAAAGGCCAGTCACAGCTAGCTAACTAGATCTCAGATTTCCTTCCACTGTTCCACACAGAATTAAGTTTTATTTTTGGCAGTAGCATGGGCTCATGCATGTCCATGAGCATAGAAGGGTACACACCCACATTTTCCTAGAATTGAATAAATAACACTTCTTTACTGACTGACCAGTGAGATATCCTTCCCGTGAACAAACTCCCAGTCTGCTATATTAACCTGCATTTGGCGATAAGCTCTGCAGGTTTGGTTAGCTTAGCATGCTGAGTTCTGTCTCCCTTTTTCCTACTTGGCTATACTTCACTTTTTGAGAGATGAGTAAATTCTTCTTTTTTTTCTTTTTATCTTATGTAAACCTCACCTTTATCCACCATTTGTCATCATGGCATTATGTCATTGATCTTAATCTTTGATAGCAAACAGAACAACAGTTGGTTAACTTACTGTTGGCTCAGTAGACCCCTGCTCTCACTCCTTTGGAGCTTTAAAACAATGCTCTTTTTCTTTTACTGGGTGGAGTCTCCACAGTTTCTCCATTTTCTCCACCATCCACTCTTTCAGTTACCCGGGGGTACCAACTGACAGCTGCTGCAGAAAACTAAAGTCTCACCCTCTTCCTCTTTTGGTTGTGCAACTGAACTTTCATTTTCTTTGAAGAGCATGCACCCGGTGGCAGGCAGAATCACATAATTTAACAATGTACATGCCAGCGGGGTCACCTAATCGTGTAATCAACATGACTTCACAATAAACCAAAGCGTTAAAAAAAGTGTCATATTTATCGGCACTTTTGCGAGTCTGCTACTTGTGAGGCAGTGTATTTCATTTATCTCTTCACATCAGTCATGCAGATCATATAAACCATTTAGACAGTTTAACCTCGACCCAGTCACAACATCCAAAGTTAATGTGAAAGGAAATGTTGGGACATGTTGAGGTTGAATATCTGACAAAGTGATGCTTGTGTTGGCCTTGTTTATAAGTTAATATCTGTGTTGGCTTACTAAGGTCAAATCCTCATGCCTTTTCACAATGAGGGTCAGCAGAGCTGGTCAGCCTGATAAGCGTTCCATGTGGTTGGGATTGGCCAATGGCTCGAAGGGTGGCTGGACATTGATGGAGTGGTGAGATAAGGAAGAGGTCAAAGTGGCCAAACTGAGGCCCCATTGGGTGATAGGAGATTGCTGGACTTCAGACTCTGCTGCCAGCAGGATAGACTGAGGACTCATTTTTGACTCAGCATCAGATTTCAAACCAGGAGAGCTCATGTCCAAACAGAATCTGACACCTGTTGTGTGTTTGACGTCCAGACCACCTATACGGCCGAGCCCAGGAGGTAATAACGAAGAGAGTCAACTGCCCACCAGATGGCCAGACACTCCTTCTCCACCATGCTGTATCTGGTTTCTCTCTCTCTGACAGCTTCCAGCTGATTTACACAACAGGGCGGTCAACCCCCCTTACCTGCTTGGACAAAACGGACAATGCGCTCAAACGGGACCTTCATTAATGGTAACGGGCACAAAGGCTCTTTTGGAATCAGTGACTGGTTAACCAGGTGACCCTCCGGGCAGGATGTGCACCAGCGGTGCACATCCGCTCGCATGCCCGGCCATAAAATCGGGCCATAATTCGCTCCAGAGTTTTATCATATCCCACAAGCCCTACCATGGGGTTGTAATGAGCGGCCTGGGAAATCATTTCCTGGCGGCTTTCAGGCACCGACAACTCGGTGTGTCCCTCTTCCTAGGGTGTCATCCTGAGACTGCTCTAGTGGGATCTCCTGTAGAGTGAACCACTGGAGCCTTCTTGTGAGGCCCTGCCGGCTCCTCGTCTCCTCGTCCCCAGAGACGGCATCAAACGACCCTGTGTCACCGCTAAGTGCAGCGCAGGCACTACACGCCGCTAAAGGTCATGAACACATCCCCACACACTGCACTAAAAGGTTATTAAACCTCGGCCAATCTGTCCCAGAATTAAGGGATGAGTTGGGCGCCGGCTAACCACAGCCTTTACTCGTTTAAGCATTTTGCCCTTAAATTTGATCTGCAGCGGCACTACAGCATATCTGTGAATGTCCCCATGCACCTGACCTCCACCCACTCTGCCTCCAATGCCCCTGTTCGAACCAGGGTTTGGTGCATGCAGCCCAAATATTAAGCTCTATTTAACCCGCAGTCCATCAGTTAGAACTATGGCTAGGCTGCAGTTTAGCCACATGTTAAATATGCTTTTTTTTTTTTTTTTTTGCAGAATGTTCTCTGGATGCCAAAATATGAACAAATTCTATATAAAGGGGTAGGTGTGAACCTAACCCTGACTCTGAACCTGAGCAGGCCACCGGTAACCTGGTGGATGTTAAGAAATTAAAAAAGAACCCGAGTCACACAATAAAAAATTCAGCCCAACCTGACCCAAGCACAGCAGGTCAGCCCAGCTCCTGTTGCGTCTGGCATCAGGCATCAGTATCATACTCTTGTGTTCACAGGGGCAGAAGAAAGAGAAAGCATGGCTGGTTGTGGTGTGTTTTCTGAGTGCACAACCTGAGGTTGATGAAATTGATACCATCAGTTACTATTGAATGTTCTCAGTATAGCACCTGTGTGTGTTATTCGTCAAACTGGGCTGAGTTTAATTGCAACTCTGAGCTCTGAGTTAAGAGAAAAACACCACTTCCTGTGCGTCTTTGCCACAAAACTCTTTGACAGCAAAAAAATATCTCCAACTGCTCTTTGGCTTGTAAGGACTCATTTCACTGAATTAACGTCTGCTTTTTTTCTTTCTCCAAACCGCACTTCTTCCTGCTTTTTTTCCCTCCCCCTCCATAACCCCAAACCCACCGCCATCACCTCTTTCACCCACTCACCCACCCCCAACCGGCTGTGGGAAAGCCATTTTATCAGCGTCTGTCCGTTGTTCTCTGGTGGGGATAGATACAGAGAAGATAGATGAGTGTTTTGACATGGAGAGTGTTAGACAAACACTCTTATCAGGCCCGCCACTTTAGGCCGACCCCCTGCCTCCCCCCGAAACAGCTCTTGGTTGAGCTGAGGGGGAGCTGGAGAGAAGGGCAGGCAGATTTTGTATGTATTTTGATCAGAGAAGGAGGTGGACGGTTATAACAAGAGAACTCCTCAATAAGCAGACCCCAGGGCTGCTTGTGTAACTCCAGCAGCTGCTGTTAATCCCATCTAGTCAGAGTTCCCGTTACAGCACTCACTTGCAGTCTTGTTCATTTATCCTCAGATGTGCAGAGACTCCTCTAAACTACAGACTCTCGCAGTCCGAGCTGTCTCTAAGTTTTTAAATAGATGGCTCAGTCCTCCATGCCTGCCGGCTATCTGCCTCTATCTGGGCTGCAGCGGGCTCAGACCACAGCTGTCACTGCCATCCTTCTGCACTTATCTTTTCACTTTGAGGAAGTACACAAGAAGTTTCCCCTGTTTGAACCGGCCACGACAGAAAGCGCTCTGCTTGTATCAAACTCCCCCTGCTGTTGAGCTGCTGACAGTATTTTCTGTTTGGGCTGAGCTCCTCTGAGGGTTCAGGTCAAGTTCAAGCCACATGCTGATTGAGTTTTTTGTCTTTTGAGCCACCCATGCGGCCTGCGCTGTGGCTTATTTTGAATCCACAGGTTTAGGTATTAGCCAAAAAGTTACACTGACCCTCAAAGCTTTTCTGATGAATGCAGTTGGTGAGTTCAAGGTTTCTACATCATACTTTTGATGAAGAAACCTCTTCATGATCTCTTCGGCACATGAATATTTAGCGTCTAAACCGCTCTGGGCTTATTTAATGTTATTTTCTCCTCTATTTCTCACCTGCTTCCCAGATGGCCTGGAGCTAAGTGATGAAGGTGGTGACAGCAGTGTGGTGACAGTAAGAGACCTCTCTCCAGACACAGTATGGGGCCCTTACCCAGGAATCCTCCAATCACAGAGCAGCACAGATGAGCAGGAGACCGAGGTAAGAGCTCCAGTGTGGTTACCAGGGCTTAAAGTTTTCTGGCACTGTGCTGGATTTCCAGCATGGAGCTGTTTAAGATTTAAATATAGAATTATGTCTATGGTAACTATTCTTGTGTATTTTACTGTTTTTACGCTGGCTTAGCAGAGTTTTGGCTTAACCGCCGTCTCTGCAACATGAAAACACGAATAAACTTTGTGCTTAAACTTCGTGTAGCATGGACAGCTCAGAGACCAACAGAGGAACGAGCATTGAAAAGTTTAAATGATAGTCATGATATTCTTTATGAATATCATTTTCTGAAGGCTCTCCAAATCTATTGCAACTTTATTGTGGCTACAATAACATGTAACTACAGTTAATGTGGGCTGTCCCCAAATAGTTAACCTCAATGAAAGCGGTCTTAGGCAACTAGTTTGTGATTGTTTTGCTGGTCCCGGGAACTCTGTGGTGGCACTCAGTAAGATGATGGGCTGGAAATCCAAAGTGTGTCATTTTCCCAAGCAGCCTAGCCTTATTCTCTTTCAGTGCCACTTTTGCTGATGTCATGCAGCAGAGCTGATGTTTTATAGGCTCGTTATTCCAGTTGTCTATTTTCTGCAGTGTGGCAACGTTAATGATGGAGCCAGGCCTGCAAGCTAGATCGGTCAGGCAAGACACACTAACATGCTTCCCTTTCCTCATGTCGCGTTCACACCTTCCCATTTTGGCAGCCTATTTAAACTGCAACATTTCCCATCTGTCATTTTCAACACCTCCACCACCCCGGCATCCACCCGTAGACTCCAGTGGAGTATTTACTTATATATTTTATACTTATTTTATTTTGGGGGAGTGATGAGCTTGAAGCTTGGGCTTCAAACTGTATTCAGCTGCTGTAATAAATCAATCTTTTTAAAAGTTGAGTTGTCCAAATAAATAAACATTATTTCTCAGCCACAGCTCAAATCTAATTTTCTTTTAAATTATTAGAAATTGAATGTCTTTGCCTTTTGGTTGCAATATAGATGCAGTGGTTTCAGAGTTCTAGAACTCTGAAACCATCAAGTGATTATTGGATTTAAAAAAAGGGTTTCAGCATGCTATTCTATACCCCCTCTGCACTGTAACACAGAGATGAGGGCAAACCAGGGTGAAGTGAAACAGCAAGAGAAACCCGACTGAAGGGATTTCCACTGGTCAGGTCAGAGGTCAGATGGTTGCTGACAATGAGTACAAATCTTATCGTGTGCGCGACAGTGGTTGGAAATGAAAACAGCCATGCGTGCAATGTATTTGTGTGTGTGTGTGTGTGTGTGTGTGTGTGTGTGTGTGTGTGTGTGTGTGTGTGTGTGTGTGTGTGTGTTGGGGGGGCAGAG